>QEPC01010989.1:1806030-1818873 GCA_003113815.1 Sphenodon punctatus | reverse complement strand
GAGCAGGGGCTGCCTCTACAGGCGGGACACCCTGGCATGGGATGGAGCAGGGGCCTCTACAGGCGGGACACCCTGGCGTGGGATGGAGCAGGGGCCTCCTGCTTGGGGCCCAGCTCCACTCACGGTGCTTCAGAACACCCTGGAGCACCGCGAGGAGTGGAGCACCGCGGGGAGCAGAGCAGAGCGTCAGTCTGTCTAAAGGCTGCTGCAGCTCCTCCGCTCCCGGCCACAGGTTGCCCCAGCAATGACCATAGAGCTGTGGGCGGCAGCCTAGAACAGCTGCCGATCTGCCTGCAGCTCTATGGAAAGGGGGCGCGAGGCTCCATTTAAACCCCCTGCCACCGGAGCACACCCAGGGGTCTAAAGACACCCAGTGGCTCAGCTCCCACTGGTTTGAAAGGGGGAAGATTTCTCCCTCCGTCCAGTGTCTAACCCAGCGGCCTGCAATGGTGTCCGTCCAGCCCTACAGCCAAGGGCTCGTGGACCTGCCCAGAGCCAGAGACACAGGAGAGGGGGGGAGTGACCAGGGGCTGCTGGGGAGACTGGGGCCCTCAAAACTCTTCCTTCTCCGAGAGGTCAAGATTGCCACATTTAATAGGCCGGGTGCTTCGGGGCAGTTTGTTTGCTGTTTCCCGAGAATCCTCTGGCCGATTTAGCCGGTCTCAGCTTGGTGTCTCCCACTGGGCTGCTCTCGGCGCAACCCTCTTCTGAAGGGCTTTATTGGTCAGGGCCCCCCTCTCTGGAGCCTTTGGCTCACGAGGCTCCTTCGCAGGGTCTTGTCTGAGGTGGAAATGTACCAGCGACGGCCCAGCTGGGCCCACTGTCACCGTCACTGTCTCAGGCTGGTACCCGTCTGCCAGTGCGGTGATGGTGTATGTGCCAGGAAGCAGCAGCCGGAAATAATCCCCCTGCTCACCTCTTCCAAGTAGGAGACGAGGGCCTCCCGGTTGGCCAGCCACTCCCGCTCCAGCTCTTCCTGGGCTGGGAACTTGTTACAGCTGTAACAAGTATATCACAGTGTAATGAGTATGAAATCCATCTATAAACCAAGTCCAGTCAAATTCATATAGAAAAAGAAGAACAGGGGTGTGAAGAGGGAGTATTCCAATTCATAGCTGTGAATATCATAACCAAAGAGCAACATATAAAGAACAAGATTACAGTTCCACTAGGATTAGGTCATTACAGCTATTGCAGTATAGGACAATTAACTGTGTTAAAGATATACAGCATGTAAGAAGGGATCCCTTCCCCTACACCAAACAGGTATATGTGCAATAGAAGAGAGGGTTTTAAAATCTCTCCACTGCAAGGAAAATTTGAAAAACTCTGGACATGGCAATGATGCTGTCAGTTGCTTCCGAAATTCCTTTATGTCTACCAGTAATTAATCATACCAACAGGATTATTGGAGGACACAGAGCAGGGGCAGCCAGACTTGTCTAGGCAGGGAGTGACTCTGCCTGGGCATCAGCATGGTGACTGACCACCCAGCAAGGTCCACCAGCAAATTTATGGGGCGGAAGGGCAGGGAATTCTGCCACATTTTTTTCCGACACAGCCATTGTACTCTCCCAAGTATTGCGGCATTGCAGGACTTGGGGAAATGGGCATATCTACAATGGAAAGGCAGGGCAACGCTCCTGTCCTCAAACCTCATACATTTGTCAGGGAAACAAAGATAACCCATGGGATTGCTCACAATCGACACTGGCATTCCAATTTTCTGGAACGTTATTCAATTCAAAATTTTCTGGAAAACCCACATCACTGTGGGGAAAGAAGAGTGGTTACACGTGTGGTGGATTTCAATTTTTTTAAATTCATGGCAATGCACAAGAATAGGAAAAGTGGGTAGAGCTGTCCCCATAGTTTAGACTGTGGTTACTGCACTCTGCATACACATGCTCACCCCCACACACTACAAGAGAGAGTTCCTGCTACAAAACGTTCACAGATGAACACAACAGCAAAAGTTAGAACGGAAACAGACACAAACTCAGTCATCATCCTTAGGAGGCCAGAACTCAGGTCTCCTGAATCACATCCAGGGCCTCACCAACTAGATCAGTAGTTCTCAAGCTGGGGGGCAAGCAAAACATGAAAGGTATTCTGGGATGGGGTTTGGGAAGCAGGAAGGAACACGGCTGGCAAACACCCCACTCTGATGAAGTAAGAGCTAAATTTCCAAAATGATGAGCTAGCAAGGAGAAGATAGAGTTAGTTTCACTTTCCTTGTCCTGTCAACATGTTCCTCTCTCTCTCTCCAGTGCCAGGCACATGATGTAGTTCAATCTGTGGCCCTGGCAAGGTCCTTGCAGTACAGGACTCCCCCCAGGAGTTGACAGATCAGGTGGTGTTCCATGGACTGTATCTCAGCACAGTTCATAAACATCCAGGTCTTGCAGATAGCCCTACTTTCTCATCTTACTCTTTGACCTGCCAACCCCTGACTGAAGGCAATTTAGACTCTTCCAAACTTGTCATCTCAACTCAGTCCCCGTTGGAAGATATTCAGCATCATCCACTTGCCTTTTTACATCCTTGCTGAAAAAATCCAGACACATTTGGCACATTTGCAGACAAGTGACTGCCGAAGATGCTTCCAGTGGCTTTAATGAGATGATGAAGCTTCTTCAAGATTTTAAGCAGTTACCAACTGCAACCTACTTCATTTACTCCAGTGCTCAGTTCTCTGCACTGGCTGCCGATCATCTTCCAGGCCCAATTCAAGGTGTTGGTGATGACCTTTACAGCTCTAAATGGCCTGGGTCTCACCTACCTGCAGGACCACCTCACCCTCCGGATCTTGGACCAACCTCTGTGGTCAGCCGGGGGCATCCTCCTTGAGGTCCTCCAGGTGTCAACCTTGAGGAGGGTGTTCTCTGTGGCTGCACCACGGCTGCGGAACTCCCTCCGACTGAAGGTCCACCTGGCCGCCGACCTCCCCTCTTTCCGCAGACAGTGCAAGACCTGGCTGTTCCACCAGGCCTTTGCCAAGGAAGATGGGATGGGTGGGTTGGGTTAGGGAGGGTCTCTGTTTGGATACTGGGTTTTTAAAATTAATAATGTTGATTTTTAATGGTTTTTATTATATGTTTTTAGAATGTTGTTAGCTGCCCCGAGATGCCTGTAAGCAAGAAGGGGTGGCATATAAACCTGGCCACAAGTGGGTGTTTAGGGTTCTGGCCTGCTGCAAGTTAGTGAACAAGGGAGGGAGAGGAGAAAGCAACAGGATGGTGGGAAGGAGGAAAGAGAGTGTGTGCGTGTGCGAGAGAGAGAGCGCTCAGCTAAGACTGAAACTCCATTCTCGGATTCTTGCATTTCCTAGAAAGAATCAGGGTTCTCTGCTCGTTCTCATTTACAATAAACTGCCTGGAAAGGCGAGAATCTCAAGACAGCCGTCTCTCACCCTGTACTTGAAAAACAAAAAAAGGGGGCCTTTTAAAGCCTTCATTCCTCTCCCTCCCATCAGGTGGCTGCTCCAGCCACTGGGTCTCTCGCCACTCGGCTTCTCTGCGGGAGAATGGGGGACACAAGGAGGAGGCAAAAATAAAGAGTAGGAGGAGAGAGCATTGCTCTCTTCCCCCACACAGGGCTTTGCAAAGTACTTCCTAAGGGACTGCCCTTGCAGGACGAGTGGGAGACCCAGGCTCCCCTCTCCCCCTGCCTCAGGGAAAGCCCCCCAAGCAGCTCTCAGCAGCTTGCAAGTTGCAAAGCCCTGTGTTGGCGGGGGGATGGGGCTGGGGAACAGAGTGAATCCATGCTCTCTCCACCCACATAGGGGGCTTGGGCACTTCCTGAGGGGTTCCCCTGGATATGGGAGTGAAGGAACCAGATCCCCCAATCACCACCAGGTCAGCGCCTCAGGAAGACAGCTTTGGAAGATGGCTCACATCTAGCCAAAGTGGCCCCTTGAAAGTGATTAAATAAAGGGCTTTGCAAGGGGCTGCCTTGCAAGGGGGTCCCCAGCTCTCCCAGCCAAGGCAGCCCTTTGCAAAGCCAGGTTAGTGTGCTCCCCACTCCCCAAACAGGTAGTTGGGGTGGGAGTCGGGCTCAAAGTCTCATGAGAACTTGAACTAGGTGTCAAGATTCATTTCAGCACTAAGCTCAGCTACCACAGTGAAGAGGAAGGGGGCGGGGGGTGGGGTGGGTGGAGAGAGAGGCCGGATTTCAAATTATTTATTAAACAATGATGACTCTTAAGACATAATTAGCTAATTGAGATGGGAAGGTGAAAAGCTTTTATTTTGTCCACTGATGAGTAAAAGCTAAACACATTACTATTACTTGTATAGGGGAAAGTATTTTAATTCACTCCTGCACATTTATGGAAATTCTTTGCAAGCTTGGATGGATTGCACAAGAGAATCAGAGCAAACATACTGTAATGGGGAAGAGAGCCAGACACAGCTCTACCCTTCTCAAAGTGACATGTTTGGGCAGCTGAAGAAAGGACTCTCCTAAAAAAATTGTTTTAAAAAATATTATATTGTAGAGCAAGGTGTGGAGCTGCGAAGACCCTGAAAAACCAATGACCAGAAGTTAACAGAGAAAAGAGCAAGCCAGGCAAGCAAGGAAGATTAAGAAGGTTCAGAGATGAGGAAGTAGAGCAAATGGGTGGATGGAGGCGGAACAGGAGCTTCTCTGAAGAGCAGGAGCAAGGACTTGGAGGTTGAGGAAAGCAGTCTAGGATGAGAAGCGGGGGGGAGAAATCAGCATGAAAACATCAATTACCTCAAAGTCCTAACAAATATAATGCAAAGTATTAATTTGTTGCTCTTTAGTAGGAGTGGAGAACTTGCCTGCAGGTGTTTTTTTTCAGCCCATTTCCAAATTCCTCAGTCTGGCTCATGGATTCAGTCCCTCCCACATCAAGCATAGAAAATGAGAGTTCAGAGAAAGGGAGTGGAGCCACAGTCATGCAGTTAAAGATAAGGAATGGGTACATGGCAACTCTCTCATGTTTTGGTACAGATGTGTATTTTGTTTATGTATTCTGTTTCAACTCAAACGAAATTTTGTAATTTTGTTTAAGATAAAATAGAAAATAAAGAGAATAAAACCCAACAAAACATCATGTAGATTTAGTTTATGGTTTGTCTTACAGTGTCTGCTGCAGTGAGGTTGTCAAGCAAAACAAACAGTATATCAATTCAAGTCAAGGGGGCGGGGATAGGGAGGGAATGGGAGAGCATGATTGGCATCTCTGCTGGCCAACTGGGATTGCTAAGACATCATACAGCACTTGGCGCACACAGATAATTCCTGTAACAGGGCTTCGTTTGGTGCTGCCAGAATTGGAAGTAGCCAATCAGGGGCGCGGTGGAGGAGGTACTGTGAAAGCCATGTTGGGGGAGGCTGTCTGGCTGCAGCTGATTGTCTGGCTGATAGCTTCTAGTTCTTCTAAGAAATTCAGAGTAGAATTCTATTCCTCCTTTTTCACAAATCATTTAAATCTCCTGTCTCTGTGTATTCCTACTAAATCTCTTTTAAGTAACCCCCATCCGTTAGAGAAGTGACTGGACACTGACTTCCCTTTGTTGCAGGCAGCTTTTTCCTTCCTCCCAGTGGCTCCTCTGCTGCCCTCCTGTGGGCATTAGATTGCACTGTATTCCCCCATTCCCTAACCAAGGGTGTTTTTAAATGAGACAAGGTGGGGATGTGGGTCCACCATCAGTGCAGGGGGCGGGTGCATGGGTGCCATGTGTGGGGGAGCACTTCAAATGAGTGGCCCCATGCACAGCTGCCCCATCCACCCAATCCCCACACGGGGTACTGTGGTTTTTCCCCCAGAGTGCCCTGTGCGTGGACTGGGTTGGCAGCGCGTGGGTCACGAGAGCACGCACCCCCATGCACCCGTATTCAAACGAGACCTCCCCCACTTGAACGGTGACTGTCCATGTGTAGGGGTGTCATTTAAAAACACCCCAAACCATGAATGCCCATTGAAATTAATGGGAAAATTTTTTTTAAACATAAACAAAATTTTAAAATGAAACAAAAAACAAAACCAGAAAAAAATTCCAAATATAAACAGAATGAAAATGAAAACTTCCCCCCCCTGCACATTCCTATGATCTGGACCCTGCCCTTTCTTCCCCCATCCTCAGCACACTCTTTAAGCCCCCCCTTCCCCCACTTCTATCTGGCCTGTGGAGCTTGCATTAATTCTCAAACTGGCTTTTAAAAACAGTTCCTATTGCTGACCTTGAGTAACTCATGCTTCTTTGTGACAAATGGTGTTTTCAGATGAGATGCTACCCCACATGGCCACCCATGTGCCACAGATGCAACGGCCAGTCTGAAGGTGGAGCAGCTGGATGTGTGCTCCTATGAGCCGCGGAGCAACCACTCTCAGCCATTCACAGAGAAATGTTGGGAAATCCAGAGTGATGCAAGGCAAGCCAAATATGTGGCAGTTGCTTTTGTGGCTGCAGTAGCCCCGCTGGGAGCTGCCCAGTTGTTTCACTCCCCATATGCATGGGTGCTCTGTAGCAGAGCCATGCACCGACTACAAAACACCCTCTCCCCACCCCGTCAACTTGCTCATCTGAACACACCCAAAGCAGACTCTTCTTCCAAGCTCACTAAGACTTCCCATCTGTAAAAACGGGATAGCAGCATTTCCCTAGCTCATTGGGATGTTGCAAGGCTTAATCCATTAAGGTTTCACCCACAAGAAAGAGGCATGGCCTAGTGGTCCAGGCACTCAACAACCATGAAGCCCTGAATTATAAACTAGGCTTTGCCACAGTCTATATCTGCGGCTTTGGACAAGTCATTCTAAATCACTGTCTCAGCTTCCCTGTTTTTAAGCTGGAATTATACTTGCTAGTCTTTCAAGAGTAGTCAGAGGGTTAAAACTGGTAAAACACAATACCAAAACTATAGTTTCTTCATTTATTTATATTGCTGGAGAGCATACAATTTGAAAGGCATTTTGGCAATTTGGCATCAGTGGATTTTTTTTTTTTAGGACAATAACAATTTTTTTTATTTATTTAAAGGGGGGGGAGACCGAAAACATAGACAGAGCCCAGCTGCTGGCTTTTCCAAACTCAACTTTTTCAGACTTGCACTGCCAAAGACTTTGACAGGAAATTAAAGTTTAATTGCCTATTGCCTGTAATTGCTGCAGTCACAGCACATGGCAATATTTATGGAATATTCTAATTAATGCATTGTGCAAAAACTCTCCTGACTGCCTCTCTTCTTTGATATAGGCCATACTGTCTGTATGTTTGGTCTTTTATTTACAGAGTTCTTTAAAAGAAAAAAAAAATCTGTCCCGAAAGTGATCTAATAAGGACAACAATGTAACAAAGATAAGAAATATGGCTGGGTGAACTACAGGGGAAAAAAATCCCAGTTCTTTAATTCGATACATAATTAGGTCTGTCTGTGAACAGTACACATACAAAGAAGCATAATGTGTACAAAAGCCTCCTAAACCGCGTTTCAGTACTGTCACTCTGAAGGAAACAAACACACACGTAAGAATATAGATCATTCCTAATGGAAGCTTTAAAAAAAAAAAAAAAGAAATTTAAGGTCAAGTAGATTTCTCAACAGTATCAGACAGAGCACACTGCAATCTCCTCTCAGAGGGAGATTATGAGGTTAAAAATCTCAGCAGAAACAGAAGTCTCTTGAAACTGCAAACAGGCTGGGATCTCCATGTCAGCATGCCAAGCCATCTGGGGGAAGGGAAATAATGCGGTTTATCATTGGTGGGGGGGAAAAAACCATAGTTTGAGTAGAACATGCCACAGTCTGGACAATGGCTTGCTGCCGAATAGGATCAGAAACTACACAGCATTCAGCTACAGGAGAGAACTGAGCTGAAAGACAGTCCTATGGAAAGGGGCAAGTACTGCATCTTAACAGAGAAACTGGAGCTGTGAGTTGTGAGATTTCATTACACCCATCTCATTCCTAGTTTCCACTATTCAGACAAGTCAGGACAGGTTGAAAGTCACATGGAATCACATTTAAATTATTATTATTATTCTAAGCATTTATATAGTGCCAGCGATGTACCTGGCACTTTACAAAAAACAAGATAAGACACGGTCCCTGCCCGAGAGCTTACAATCTAAAGAAGAAACCCAAGAGCTTCAAGCAAGGCTGAAATTTGGAGAAACTTGTCCATTCTTTACAAAAAGAAACTTGAGCTGAGCTCTCTCCTAGAATTATATCCGGAAAAGGCCATTCTCTGCCATCATCTGCATAGCACCAGACCTCCATGTAGAGTGGTTGCAATGTTTCCTCTCAAGTGTTCACGTGTGGCAAACCAAATATGCAAACTTGGCTCCCCGCTCCCCCCCTTATGCTTCTTGATTGGTAGTCTGCCTTCAATTCACTCAGGGTGGTCAACCACTGCAGGACAAGCAACACAGCTACATTTTGTGCTTCGGCACTGGAGTGGTTTATCAGTAGCTAACGCTAAGAAGGGAAAGGGAGAAACAAAGAATAAAGAAGCGGAGAGAAAAAGAGACAGAGAAAGGAAGAAGTGAGAAGGATGAGAGAGAAACTCATGAACAAATCAGACATTAGCACCGCGTAGACAAGAGAAAATGTTTAGACTGAACTGCGGACAAGGTTGGACAGAAAGGATAGAAACAACAGTGCTTGTACAATAGATCAGTTTCCCACTGGGAAACACATTTCTTTCTACCCCACACTTTCTGCTGCACAGGGACACAAATTTAGGAGTTACCAAACTAGGAATTTTAAAAACATCGTTATTCTGCCACAAATAAAGATGATCTTTTTCACCCTGTTAAATTATTATAAGGATTGTTTTTCTCCCATTTCTTCGCACTACAGGCAAATTAATGGCATTAATAAGAAATAATAAACTTCTGTCCCAGCTAAATTCTGAATTGCTGTGGCTCAGGCATAGCTCCACCCTTCTGTCTCCTGGAGTACTGAGACACAAAGAGCTTAACCATCCCAGCAAAGTTGGAGAACCTTTTCCTTCCCAGGGGCCACTTTGAAAATTAGTACAAGGGCCATATATAAATAGGAGTTGGGGTGCTTAAGAGATGCTCTCAGGAAGAAGAGGGTCCGTACCATGCATCTCCCCCATTTTCTGTACATGCTCTCATGTTTCCTCCCTTATCCAAGATCAATTTTTCAGTACTGGGGGTGTAGGAGTAGATTTAAGAGCCGCATCCACCAGGAACACGAAAGGGGCCAAATAAAAACTAGCTGTGGGGTGCATTTGGCCACATGCAGCCAACTGTGAACCACCCACCCCTACATCTAAACTGTTTAATGATACGAGGAAAGATGGGTGTAAAAGGTTAAGCATCCTGAGGGGCAAGTTTCCTAGGATCCAGCTGCAAAGACCCAGGTCCACATGGGATCTTCACTTTTAAAGTTTCCTTTATTCGCATTGCTCCTTGTCTATATTATTTTATTATAGATAGATAGATAGATATACATACATACATACACACACACACACACACACACACACACACACACACACACACACACACACACACACAGAGTATATTTATGTGTGGGTGTGTGCACACGCAAGTGAGAAAATGAAGAAAGTTTCTTCTCCGCTATCATAGCATCTGTAAAGTCTCATCCTGAAGAGATTCTTCGGGTGGTAAATAGCCTGGTTAACCCCGTCTGTCTTCACCGTGAATACGAGTCATCTACTGCCCACTGTAGCACTTTTATTAGCTACTGTGCAGACAAAACTGCTGATATTCATCATGACTTGGGTGCTGCTACTTCAACTGCAGTCAGAGTTTGGGGCTGTGGAAGCTCAGCCTTGTCCCGTTTAGTTGGATCTGTTTCAATTAATGTTGTCCACCAATGCAGAGTGTGCTTGGAACAGTGTGGGCAACCAGTTGTGAATTAGATCCGTGCCCATCCTGGCTGGTGAAAGCCAGCCGAGAGACATTAGGGTCTTTGCTGGCTGGGGTTGTTAATGCCTCCCCTCAGAAAGGTAGGTTGTCTGACACCCTTAAAATTGCAGCATAGTCCCTTCTAGCCAAATATTACTAGGGGCAGCCCCTTGCTGTGGTCTGGCTCAGCCCTTTAGAGGTAAAGGCCTTCCTGGCTCTCCCTGATAGACTTTCAGACACCTTCAACTGTAAACTTACCAGCTTTCGTGCTGTTTTTGTTATTTTCCTTTTTTTTTTTAAAGATGAAAGAAGCTGCTACGGGCAAGCCCCATGTGCACCCTATGTGTAACCCTGTGGACTAAAAAGTGCCGTTAAGTCTGTTTCTACATAACTGCATTCTGTACAATGAATTCTATAATGTTCTCTACGGTCACATTGGTAAATTAATTTTATGAAGTGTATACAATTTGTATACATGTAAAGAACAGACTTAATGCACTCTTAAGAAATTTAAGTTTAATAATGAAAAAAATTTGAAAGTTTAATTATTGTAAAAATGAATAAATGTATGTATGGTAAGGAATTACGTACATAGATTTATGTTGAGGAGGATAAAATATTAAATATTCATCAAATTCTGAAATAATTTCCATGTTTTTTGGCGTTTATGTCTTGTTGCAATGTATGGAGTTGAATGTTTTTTTAATTGTAATTAATTTGTATGTTTTTTGGAGTTTAAGCTAGAGTCAAAAAGATATTGTGATGTTTTCGAACAGCAACGTTTTTAGTTTTAAAAACTGTTGTGCATTTAAGGTTTTTTTAAACTGTAAAGTTTTTTGTTTTGGTGAATTTCAAAGTTTTTTTGTGATATGATATATGAGTACATTAATATATTAGTTGCACAACTTTTAAGTGAGTTGTGGAATTATTTTAACAACTGAATAGCACTAGGGATAATAGGAAGAGGAAGCAGCTCTGGAGTTACTGAGACAAGATGACAGGTAGGTACAGGGGGTGGGGAATCAATTTGGGGCAGTGGGGGGATGACAGGTAGGAGTGGGAGATAGGGCTAAGTAGGAGGCTGGGGATGTTGTGCTGGGGCGGGAGGAGAAGCGAGGGTTGGGGGGGTCAGTTCAGGGCGGGGAGGAAGTAGGAGTGGGGTTGGGGGGTCAGGTTTGGGGTTGGGGGGTCAGGTCAGGGCATGGGATGTTGTGCTGTATGAGTGATGTAGGCGCAGTGGTTGGGGGGTTAGGTCGGGACTGGGGATGTTGCGTGGGGGTGGAAGGAGAAGCGAGGGTTGGGATCAGGTTGGGGAGCTGGGAGGTCACATCAGGGCTGGGGATGTTGTGCGGGGGGAGGGTCATAGCTAGGAAGTTTTAGTTGGAGGGGTTATGCACTAGCGCGCCCACAGAACCCCCACCCAGCAGAGCCATGTAAAAATAGCATGTGAGGAGTAGGGATGGGCGAACGCGGTTCGGAAGTTTGGAGTTCGGTCGACCGAACTCGACCAGTTCGGTCGACCGAACCGAACTTCTGAACCGAATTTTCGAACCGAACTGAATTTCCGAACTCGGCTGTTCGCCCATCCCTAAAAGATAATATTCCATTTAGTTCAATGGGGTTTGAATTTCCTAACTCGAATAGTTCGGTCGACTGAACTCCGAACTTCCGAACCGAATTTCCGAAATGAACTGAACCGAATTTCCGAACTCGGTTCTGTTCTCCCATCCCTAGTGAGGAGTCACTCGAAGAAGAACAGGAGGTTGCTACCTTGTAAACGAGGTTCTTTGAGATGGGTCCGAACATTCTCACAACACCCACCCTTCCAGCCCCGCATGGAATTTTTTTCTTATATTTCTATAAAGGGTTGGAAGGAACTGTCATTGTGAAGGGGAGAGTGCTTTTTATATTAGATGAGCTCAAGACCATCATGTGGTCTATTTGAATAGTGAGAATGCAGAACCGAGTTGTGAGAATGTTTGGCGCTATCTCGAAAAACCTTCTTTACAAGATAAAGAAGGTTTCCCCTATGCACCTCCACTGCCTGCCAGCTCCCCCCTCACCACATGCACCCTGCACTGCCTGCTGCCCAGCTCCCCCCCTCATGCCATTCCCTCTGCACTGCTGAACACACCATCCCTATTTCTATAACTATTTCCTGGCTATGGTCCTGATGGAAATAATATCTTATTATCATTGTTAATCAGACAGAAAACAGATGTAACATTTCACTTACAAATGCAATTCCCCTTTTACCAAGGTGATAAAAAAACCGCCCTCTTTGTGTACAAGAGTCAGGAGATGAAAATAGAACCTGGCCTCAGCTGCTGCTGCTCTCACTGTTCAACTTAGGTGTTGCTTAGTGTTGCATGTAAGAGACAGTGAGCGAGAGAGATCGGGGGGGGGGGGCTGGGAAAAGAGAGGGGGGATATGAAAATGTCTCCCTGGGCTGGCAGCTGGGAAGAGGTCACTGCTGAATCTACTCTACTCTGTCTGTTCCCCACTGAACAAGGGCCAAGCAGATCTTCCGGAGAGAGATCTCCCACCAGGGGAAGGGGGTGGGTGGGCGGCCATCAGATTGCACTTGGCACATCAACAGCTGGGTCCATTGCTAGGTTACACAAAGAGGAGAGCTGCTGCCTCAATTTATGCTTTGACACCAACTTGAAACCCTGTCAGTTTCATCAGCAAATCACGTTCCCAAGGAGCCTGGACTTTATTTTGGAATAATTCGCCATCCCCCTCCAGCCCCGTGAATCCGCTTCTCTCTTCTTTAAGAAACGTGGGCTCGGCACAAACCAGCCATCCCTCCGGGGCCCTTTAGATCAATAGCTTTAAAAGAAACCAAGTACCAGTGCCCATGCTCCCCGGGGGAGCTCCTACTTGCCCCTCAAGCACCGACCCAAAGTTCCAGTGCATTTCAGGAGGAATGAATCATTTGTGGGCAGGCGGGGGGGGGGGGGGGGGGCGG
>QEPC01010989.1:1753587-1803993 GCA_003113815.1 Sphenodon punctatus | reverse complement strand
AAAAAACTTTTTTGCTGGGGCTTTAAGTTTTTTTACATTGCAGCCATTTTTAAATGGCTGCAATGTAAAAAAAATCTGGTACCCCGGAATCCGGTACCCGGTCCGGATTACCGGGTCGAATCCGATAATGCCGGTACGCCTGGTACCGGCATTATCGGATACCGGATTTTACCGGTTTCCCGCCCCTATTACATAAGCAGTTGTTATTGATCTCATGCTTCACGCCTGTGATGCTTGGGGGCTCAACTGATCCAGGGGGAGGAGATATTGATGATTCAAAATCATGAGAATGTCTGCATTTTGACCACAAGCAATTAACTTTCAAACAATCATAACATTTTATTTTCCTCATAGATCTTTTTCAAACTTTGTGCATATGATGGTACATACAACTTATAGCCATGGATAAATTTTCAGAAATGTAGCTCAAGCAGTTTCCTCAAAGTTGGAGCTTCAGCATTCCCATGTTTATAATGGAGAGTGGTTGTGCATTTAAGTTTCTTCCAGCTACCGCTGGAAGAAAATAAGTAAAGTCCACAACTAAAACCTAGATAACCATTGTAATAATAGGGAGAAATTTAAAAGAGCTGCTACGCCTTTAAAACTGAAGCGTGAGCTTAGCCACACCCACTCTACTAGTATAAGAGGAAGGTGAACTGAAGAGAAGCTCAGTCTGTGCCTGACTCCTGAAGAGGGAACAGTGGGTGTTTTTACACACACATTTCTCCTAGATGTTTGCTGTTACATCCTGAACTTTCTGTGTGTCTAAATCACTCATCCAGATCTTAAACATCTGGATCTTTGAACTTCTGCGTAGAACTTCTTCCAGAACCTTTGTGTGTAAAAAGTTCTCCTGGTAAACTGCTTTGCTCCAGGCATCTGTGGTTTCCATGGCAGTCTGTCACATCTACAGCTGTGGCTACTTTAGGCTGCCTCAGGGCCGTGTTTGTGTGAAGAATGCATCCAGGAACTGCCTCAGGGCAGTGTGTGTGAGAAAAATGAATCCGGAACTTACTTGTGGACTTGTAAACCCAGAAGATTGAAAAATCCGGAACTTTAACGTGTGTGTAAAAATGCCCACTGTGGCAGAGCCTCCAGCAGGTTGGCTGTCCAGGGTCCTGAAAACTACTAAAGGCTTCTTCCCCCTTCAGTTACAGCCTTCATAAGGGGAATCAAGCTGCCTGGAGGCAGCAGCCATCACGCGGCAGCTAAAGGGAGTCGCTGAAGGGCACCAACTATTCTTGGGTCGTTCATGGTGACAGCCGTTCATGGCCGTTATGGACCATGTGGCCGAGGCCATTAAGCTCTTCTATCCTGAAATAGTTGCCATCTATTAATGCTGATTTTAGCCCTTCTTTCTATTAGTGCCTTGGTTTTTTGCATTGTACTGTTATAAGGATAGGTTTGCATTTTATGGGGATGTGTCATGAGTAGGGAGAGTGGGAAGGATGGGTGCGTGGGGTAGTTTGGGCAGACTCCCTCGGTGAGACAGAGGGGTTTGGGAAGGAGGGCAGGTTGAGTAGCTTTATAGTTTAGGCATGGCCCCTGGGGGGGGGGGGTGTTACTAGGCTGGGGGAGGGAATTCCTCCAAGTGAGATTTGCAGGAGTGTGTTGGATTGATGGGAAATTGCGAGGTGGAGAATGTATTTTATATGTATTTTTAAAGAACGTGTTTTAAGGGGAGGGGGTGAATTGGATGGTGGGATGGAATATAGTGAGAGGGCAGGATATGAGTTTGTGGGATGGATGCTCTCCAGGGTGAGACAGAGGAGTGCCTGGGGATTGTGAACTCCCTTGTGTGAGAGGCAATGGGAATGGATGGGATGGGAAGAGGGGTGGTATTGGTGGTGCACGTACGATATGTTTTATTGTTTTGGTTATTGTAAGCTGTTTGGGGTGGGATTTATTTAATGTTTTACATATTTGTTTTTTTTGTTCTTCAATTGTTAGCCACCCTAAGTCAATTCTGGGGATAGGCTGGGGTATAATAATAGTTAGTTTCCTCCAACAGCACTTCTATATTTCTGTCAATGCTGCTATAAAACCTCTGCAAGATTTCTACTTCCACCTCTCAAGCCTATAATATGCATGCGCTCTGTACCAGCACTGAGGAGGCTATATAAATCACGTGCTACAATAATAATATTGTAGTTTAATGATAAGCTTAATGATATGTTGTACTAATTGGATCATATGAACAAAGTATAGATCATGGGTGAAATCTCAGTTCCATTGAAGTCAAGGAAGATGTTGCCATTGATCTCAACAGAGAAAGGATTGCACAAGATTTCATGTTTTCCTCACAAATGTATGGTGCAATTCGACTTTGGGCTTCATCAGGACCTGCTTTCTCATACACAAAAAAGTTTCATGTGCCCCCAAGCTTAATGATATGCTGTACTAAGTTGGATCATATGAACAAAGTAAGGATCATGGGTGAAATCTCCGTTCCAGTGAAGTCAAGGAGAATTTTGCTATTGATTTCAACACAGAAAGCATTGCACAATTTTATGGTGCAATCTCACTTTTTTCCAGGATGACTTTACTACAGAAATGACACCCACATGCATCTTGTGGCCAATACCAAATTTGTCTCCTTTCGCATGCAAAGAAACTCTGCACAAAGAAAATCCAGGAGAGCTTGGAATCTTCTTAATCAGCACATCCCTGGGACAAAGCTTTAATAGTTTAACTAAAATTACATTCAAAACTTAATTAGCAGAAGCTCTGAACTTGCAAGCCAGGGCCTGTGCCCTCTAATACAGTAATTAGTTAAGAACCCCTTTAAAGTCGAGTGCAGCTTAGGCAGTCTTGGCGATGCAGTGTATGAAACCTCAGTGTGTGAATCCTCAGATCTAAGAAAGCATTTGCGATGTATACGAACGGGCGGAATTATTTCACTGTAATGAGCTTGGATATAAAATCATTTTATAGTCCAATTATTTTTAGCTACAAACAAAACTGTAGTAAGTTTAGTGTGTGTAAGTGTGAAAATGCAAACTTTATATGCACTATACAATTACAATATATATGACACACACACACACACACACACACACACACCCATACACACACTCAGGACCCAATTCAAGGTCCTCACAAGCATGCCACGCATGTTGTGTGCATGGTGTGTACATTGCACACGCCCAGCAACACTGATTTCCCATGGAGTCAGTGAATAATCTTGAAATGACAACATGAATGTGAGAAGCACTGACATAAAATATGGGGCGATAGAGCCTCCAATGCTCAAGTCTCTGTTGAACACCTTATCCGCTAGGCTACGCTGGCTCTACACAGATAGCGTATCACTGGCATGGTGCCACCTGCTGGAGAGATGGACATCTTGCACAATAGTAGGATTGAACAAAGGAAGTCTTTTGCCATGATTGTTGGGGCAAATTCCTATTATTAAAAAAAGCATAATGGATTCTTAATGTCCATGTGGAAGACTTTTCCAATGTGATATCTCATACAACAAATTTCCAAAGAATGAAATTTCAGTATTTTTTATTTCTCTACCTTCTTTGAACCACACCAAAGGTTTCCAAACTTTTTGTCCATGTGACTCTATTTTGAGGCGTAATTATAATCCTGTGGCCCCAGAGAGTCACTAAAAGATGGAAAGTAGGTCATATCTCATAGTTTAGAAGATTCCCGTTTATGCTCACCATACATGGATATGAACCTGTGGTTCAAAAGAATCAAGGCAACTGAAGCTTGAATTGGTTAGAAATTGTTTCAAACTGAAACTTTGTTGAAAAATTTAAGAAGTGTCAACATTGTTATAAAAATTCAAGCTTTTCATGGGAAAAGATTTGGGATGAAATTTCACAAATGTCATAAAGAATACTGGGGTTGGTTTGTTTGCTTTTTAAAGCTACAAAGCGATTCTCAGCCAGCTGCAACTAACTTAGGGAAAGGGTGGGATATAAATTTAAGCCAACAAACAAACCCCACTGCTTAAATCATCCTTCCTTGTTTTTCTACACACCAGTCCAGCTTATCTGCATATATACACATTTACTCCAAAACAAAACGTTGGAACTGTCCACTCATATTTTTACACAACAGCTGCTTCCCCCACTCTCAGCCATCAATGCTGGATGGCCCGTCCTGTGAATACTCACCTTATCTTGATATTTATTTATTTATTTAAGCAATTTATACCCCACCCCCTCCTGCAAAAACAGCTCGGGGCGGCTAACAAACCTCTAAAAATTTGTTAAAATGCACATAATATAAAATCACATAAACCCTAACATTCATAAAATACAAAAATACAGAATAAATATACACAAATAGTGGGGCAAAGAACAACCAAAGCAACGAAACCCCTCTCCCTACACCCCCCCCCCAAAACCAACCTCACCCATCTCCCTTGCCCAACAGAACAGCCAGGTCTTACACATCTGTCGAAAAGAGGAGAGGTCCGGGGCCACTCAGGCCTCAGCCGAAAGTTCCACAGCCTCAGTGCTGTCACCGAGAACACCCTCTCCATCGTTGCCCCCTGAGAAACCCGGGGGACCTCGAGGAAGGTACTACCTGATGACTGCAGGGGCCGATCCAGCGCCCAGGGAGTGAGGCAGTCCCACAGATACATGGAGTCTAGGCCGTATAGGGCTTTATACGTAAGAACCAACACCTCGAATCAGGCCTGGAAGACAATAGGCAACTAGTGCAGAGCCCAGAGCACTGGTGTTATGTGTTCCCAGTGCCCAGGCCCCATGAGGAGCCAGGCTGTTGCATTCTGCACCAGCTGCCGCTTCCAAACAGTCAACATTGGTAGCCCCATGTAAAATGCACTGCAATAGTTCAGTCTAGAGGTAATGAAAGCATGGACGATGGTGGCCAGGTCAGAGTCTGAGATATATGGCTGAAGCCGCCTCACCAAATGTAGTTGGCGAAATGCGCTCCACATCACAGCCTCCACCGGAACATCCAGGTGCAGCTGGGAGTCAAGGAGCACCCCCAGACTCCAAACCTGAGGGACCAAGGAGGGATACACTCCATCAATGATGGGTACCTCCACCCCCACCCCACCCCACTCCTCCCCACCGGCATCATCACTTCAGTTTTGTCAGGATTCAGCTTCAGACGACTCGCCCTCAGCCAGTCCCCTACAGCCGCCAAAAACTGAGTAAGCACCGAGACTGCAGGGCTAGAGTCAGATGAAAACAAGGAGGTAGAGTTGGGTGTCAGCATATTGATGACACCGAACCCTCTGATGACCTCGCCCAGCAATTGCACATACACGTTGAACAGGAGAGGGGACAAAACGGAACCTTGCAGGACGCCGCATGAGAGGTCCCAGGGGGACATGACACAGTCCCCCAACACCACTTACTGAGCTCTTTCGGCCAGGACAGAGTGGAACCATTCAAGAACAGTCCCGCCCATCTTGGCTCGGTTGTGCAAGCAAGTCACCAACAACTCGTGATCGACAGTATCATATGCTGCTGACGGATCTAACAGGATCAGGAGAGATGACCGATCCAAGTCACAGGGAAGGTTGACAACCAATGCCACAAGTGCAGTCTCAGTGCCATAACCCAGGCGAAAGCCAGACTGCGAGGGATCTAGAAAACCAATGCGGTTTGTACCATGTGGAAAGCTACACATGCCTCTACCCAACCATTAACAGATGCACTTGTGCAAACCTTTAGATCAGTGATGGAGAACCTCAGGCCTGATGGAGGAGCCTGTGGCCCATTTCTGGTTTCTGGATCCGGCCCCTGGATCCAGTTCCTACCCCCCCAAGCAATAAAAGAGTACGCTCAGGTTAAGCGATCAGAGACAAGGGAATGCACACAAGGATACGGGATAGATTCATGGCACTGTTCTATGATCTCGACCCTCTTCTTCCCAAGTGTGCCCCTTAACCATCCCAGCTTCTACAGGACCCTTGGAGCTTATGCTAACTTTCCAAGTGACCCCTGGGAGGGAAAAGGTTCCCCACCCCTACTTTAGACCTACATGGATATTAGAACTGAAACAAGAATCAATTTTTTCTCCTGACAATCTCACACGAATCAAGAATAGTTACCAAGGTCTCAGGACAATCTCAGTAATGGTTCGAAATCTTGGTCAAGAATTTCTCAAACTGTTTACCATGATTTACCATGTAAAATATACTGCTTACCGTGTTCATCCTGGTAATGTGCAGGCACAAAACGGCCACCACACCTGTTCTGCGCATGTGCAATTCTCTCCCAAGATGGCGCCGGCAGCATCACTGCCATTTTGGAAAAGGGCAGTCATTTTGCACATGCACATTAGCAGGATGAACGGAGTACATGGTAAATCGGTATACAATACATGGTAGAACCGAGGGGGGGGGCATGTCTCAATTATTGATTCTCACTAAAAACGAGTTGAGAACAGTGATTCTCGGTGAGAATTAAAAAAAAAAAAATCAAGATCAAGTTTTAGTCCTAACGGATACCCACTGGCTTTCATGGGGCTCAACAAAGGTAGTGGCAGATCCAGAGAGGTTGAGACCCTGGAAGCAGTGATGACGTGGGCTCCCTCCTAATGCAGGAATGTTAGGCAGGCACACCGTGACTCACCCATGAGAAAATACTATAATTAATTTTTTGATGTTCTATTAAACATTTTCTTCTGGGGCTGGGGCTCCCTCCATTGCAATCCCATATGTTACACATATGTTGTTATTTCTAGTTTACCCATAGGCTCCCTGTGTTGAGGGCTCCCTCATGAATCGCCGCAGGCATGCCATAGGCCGCGGCTCTGGGCATTGGAGGCTCTGTTGGCTCGTCTTTTATGCCACTGCATCTCAGATTAATGTTGTCACTTCATGTTTATTCACACACCCCATGGATTGGTGGGCCCTAACAGGCCCTCCTCACCATCACATTGGTTCTATGTAGTTGCACAGTCTGCACTTGTCTGGATCCAACCTTGAAAGTCAGGGTTTTGTGTTCAATTTGTCCCAAAGGAAACTACCTCCCCTGATGCAATACGTGTAGTATTTTGCACAGGGAGAGAGAGAATAAAAATACATTGTAGCCTTAAGGAATCCTTCAAACTATTGTATAAACTTGTATATAATAAAAATACTGCTGTTAAAATGTAAAATATCTCAAATTAGATGGAAACAAAATAATAGCAAACTACATGAACTGATCTCCCGTACGCACGGATCCATACAGCAACCTGGCTGGCACAAATCCATAGCTTATAGCAAGCTATTAGGATGTTTAACCACTTCTAAGAAGTGTCCTTCATTCCTGTTTAATATACGTGACACACACAACTTCAAGGGAAATCTTAACTGGGGTTCCAGAAAACTGACACTCCACAGGTTGAAAGTAATCGAAGAAAACGAAGTACATCAAAGTCCAATATTTAGTTCTGCTTGTATGTGTAAGGAAGCACGGCTTCCCTGGAGGATAGAAAGTTGTGATGTTTGCCCCAGTACAGCGTAGCTCCCATTAAACCCACAGAAAGGGTTCAGGCCTCATGATAACTTTGCGACGGCTGATCCAATAAGCAGCTTAAGAGTCTTGGATCTCTCAAAGCAAATTTTTTGCTTCAAGTTTCAAGCTACAGTTCCTATTTCAAATGTCTGAAAAAGAAGAAATCGGGGGGGGGGGGGGGAGGGAGAGAGACTCAAAAAATGAAGCAGAGAAGGAAAAGAAAAAAGAAAAGAGAGGTAGCAGCCCAAGCTCTGCACAGAAAATACACAGCAGGAATTTTGCCAAGCACACCCTTTCATCTTATCCAACTTAGATTTGCATGGTGATGGGAAACGTAAACACGCCACAGCCCAGATAACATTTCCCTCTTCCCAGAGGGCCACACCAAGGGAACCATCTGCATGAGGTTCTCCTCTTCCCACACAAAAGGTTTTCAACAGTAAAGGCTTCTGGCCTACCTAGCTCAATGCTGGCAGAGGTACTGGGAAAAGCCCACTGGTGCTGTAGATGATTAGCAGCCCACACAACCCCAGTGAGAGAGTAGAGCCGGATGTCAGCTTGGATGGGAAAGGGACCCAGAAAGCGGGGAAGGGAGCAAGATGCCCCTTGCAGAATCCTGCCTGATAAAACCTAGACGGGACACATCTGGGGAGGAAGAGCAAAGCTTGAAATAAGGTACCACTGCACCCTGACAATGAGGGGAGCATCTTCGGAAATCCAGGGACAAATTTTGTGCAAAAGATGTTATGAAGTGTATGTATTGCTTGAGCAAACAAATCCCTGAAATACTGTCACCAGGTCTTAAGTTGACTGAGAGGGAGCTATTTGTCATGAATGGAGACAAAGTAGTTCAGCTGATAATATCTTTTAATTGGACCAACTTCTGTTGGTGAGAATATTCAAGCTTTCAGGTCACACGAGGTCCTTCCTCAGTCAAGTTAACAAGACAGAACTATGCAGACTGAGCAAATACAAGACAGGTATGAGAGGACGTCGTGGACTCAAGGATAAGGAATGGATACTTGGTATAGATCCATGATCTGGTGCTTCATCTTCATTCCCCCTTCCTGTAGATGGGGAAAGAAGAGACTGGAGACTGTAAGACCCCCCTGGTCTTGAATCTTGGAGTGTTGGCTCCAGTTGTTGGTGCCACCACCCAGGCCTGTCCTCACCACCTCTCCTCCTGTGTCCCTCAGTCCTTGTCATGCCTCGCCTGTTCCCAGCTATTTCCCATTTGCTCCAGTTCAGCCTCACAACTTTCTGATTGGGTACCAGCTAGCATATAGGTCATGCTGGTGCCAACAGACGTTGGGCTGAACAACTCTCCTCACTTGCTTACTCTACCTTTCTCCTCTCCCCATCTTGCTCCTCTGTCCTAGACTCCTCTCTTCATGGTTCCTTGATTCCTTGTTCGTGGTTCCTGCCTCTCCTATGCCTAGTCCCTCTGGTACTTAACTCCTTGGCTCTAAGTGCCTTCCCTCTTGGATGCTTAGTTCTTTGCTCCTTAGTTCCCCTTGCTGCCTTGGGTCCCCAACTCCTCAGTCCTTAGCTTCCGTGTTCCCTCCCAACTCCAGTGTTCCCTTCAAGCCTTCCCCAAGACCTCAGTGATGAGCTGTACTCTCTAAGATCTGGGCTTCCCCTGTGGAGCCTTGCAAAATGAAGAGTGGCTGAAAAGTCTCCCTTTCCCTTGACTTTACCTCCTTCTCCACTTCCAGGCTTGTCCACCCGTTCTCTGGCTCTTCCGTCTGGTTTTCTCCAGCTCTGACGCTTCCCCATGTGACAGAGACATAAAGGCCGCTTTTAGACGAGCAGGGCGTGCTCGCAGGATGTCATCACATGACTTTTCAAATTACCACAGGCAGCTTTTAGTCGAGACTTCTCGCACATCATTGCTGCTTGCGCATTCTTTTAATATCATGGATTAAATACGGCAAGGTATTGCTCACGCATTCTTTTAATACCGCAAATTAAATACCTCGAGGTATTTAATCCGTGGTATTAAAAGAATGCATGAGCAACAATGATGCACGAGAAGTCTCGACTAAATTACTCACAGTAATTTAAAAAGTCACGTGATGACATCCTGCGAGTGCTCCCCACTCATCTAAAAGCAGCCAAAGTCCCGTGCCAGGTTACTTTTCCCTATCCACTCCCACCCAAGTCACTACATTATATATACACCTGTCTTGCATTTGCTCTATATATAGTTCTGACTTGTTACATGGCTGAGGAAGGGCCCAAGTGCTTTTCCTTTTCTCACAAACAGAAGTTGATCCAATAAAAGATACTATTTCTTACATTTGTGCCCAACATGGCTATCACCATCTCTCTCTAAACTGGACAGGAAGAAAGAACGGGAAAGGTCATGAAGCAACCATTCCATAGGGAGCTTCATCCACAGTATCATCCTCATCCGTTTGGACCATAAACCATGGGTTTAAGAAGAGTAGTTGGAGGCATGACAAGTGGTAGTGGGGGTGAATTTGCATTGCCTTCTCTCTAGCTTAGCAGTGGGGAACCTCTGACCTATGGACCAAATCTTGCCTATGACTGTTCTTTTATTGGGCCTCCTTTCCATTTTTAGATCTGGCCCATGGATCCAGACCCTACCATCAAGAACAGAGAGAGCTTGAGGGAAGCGGTTTGGAATTTGCAGAAAAGGGTGGAAATCAGCATGAAAACATCAATTTCCTCAAAGACCCAAGAAATATAATGTAAAGTACTGGTCCATTTGTTGACCCCCCAGTAGGGGTGGGGAATCTGGCCACCCATTGGCCAGATATGGCATGTGGGGGGTTGTTTTTGTTTTTTATTTTCAAATGTCTGGGTCTAGCCAATGGGTCCAGTCCCTACTTCAAGCACAGAGAGCAAACTCTGGGGAAGGAAGCAGAGATGAAGGTGTGCATGCAAGGACAGGGGATGGATTCACAGCACAGATCCATGATCTGGACTGTTCCTTTTCAGTCTCTGCATGCTAAGCATGCCCCTTGAGCACTCCCCATCCCCAACTCCTATCCAGCCCATGGGGCCTGTACTAATTTTCAAAGTAGTCCATAGGAAGGAAAAGGTTCCCCCCTCTAGGGCTGAAGCAGCAACTCCTTTTTCTGCTCCACTATTTCACTCCACCATTTCAGGATTGCGCGCGACTTTCTGCAGCTTTTCTGCCGGCATTCCGCAAATTCTGCCGGCATTCTGCTAATTCAGAAACGGTCGGAACAAACATTGTTCCGCTACTTCCCAGGGCCAATGGAAATTGCAGAAGATTAAAACTGATGGAACAACACTGTTCTGCTATTTTTGCAGTCAGCAAAAGTAGCAGAATGGAAGTAGCGGGATGAACATATCTATTGCATCGTGCTGCTCACTGCAGAAGAGGTTTTTCAGTCAGAAAAAGCTACCACAGCAGCTTGCCGTTTCAGCCCTATCCCCCTCCTCTCTAGCTCAATGTAGCCCTCCAACAGAAAGTAAGGTTTCCTCCTACAAGTATGAGTAATTAATGAATCATTCTTCATTGCAAATACAGGCATCCTTACGCCACTATTGGCTCATTTTCCCTTAAATAAAAATTGTAACTGAGACCGCATTTACACCTTCAGCGGCCGGCTGGTCTGTGCAGATTTTGGCTTTGGGAAAGAATCTGGAAGCCAAAACATGCGCGGGATTCGGCTAGTGTGAAAGCCCATCCCACCAGCAAACACCCATAAGAGTACAAAGCTGTATTTCCCTGCTCTGTACTCTTCTGGGTGTTTGCTAGCAAAGCTGCACAAGGGGGCTTTTGCACCACCTGAACCCCGTGCATATTTTGGCTTCCGGGTTCTTTCCCGAGCCAAAATCTGCGTGGACTGACTGGCCACCAAAGGGTGTGAATGTGGTCTAGTTTACAGAGAAAACAAAACACCATAATTACTCTTGCGCCTCACATCCCTACAGATTAAGTTATGAGGCATTGCTTCTTGAAATTCAAGCATATGTCTTCACTATCATAGCTGTAACCTTTCCAACAAAGGGGATCTCTAGCCCATGACCGTCAAAAACAACAAGGAACACAGCAACAGCAGTCCATGCTGGTGGCAAGTCTTCACAGGATAAGGCTCACAAAATTCTTTATGGCAAAAGTGCACAATCCACACCGTCACCTTGAGATCACCACATTGCACTTGCTGCTAATTGGCAAACTCCTCTTAATTAGCCTGGCTTTAGAGTATGAACCCAAAATTGATATCAACTCCACTTCTCAGGCTGCAGTTAATCTCTGGGCACTCCCTACCTGGATTTCCAGCCTAGTGAGTCTAGACTGCCAACCCAGGAGAAGCCCCGAAGCCACAGAGTTCGGAGGCAAGCTCTCAGCCTCTCCCACACTCCTCCCTGGGGCACCTTGAGACACTCCTAGACTCTTGTGTCTCCATGGTGATCCTCCTTTCCAAGCTCTAGGTTCAGCTTTTATCCATTTTCTCTCAGCTGGCTAACAGCTTTCTGCCTGCTCCTTGCAGAAAGTAATTACCCATCCAAAAGGTTGGGCTGTGATCCCTCCCCAAGGAACTGTGTCCTGCCATGATCGAAGGCTGCCCATAAGCTTGAGGCCTCAGCCGGAAGGTAGCAGAGCATCCCACTGCAAATACCAAACATGTCTGACCAACTCCAATAAGAGATTGTAACTTAAAGTGGACACTTTCATATTCACAAATATTCTTCACATTCTTGGATAGCTCACTGAATATCCAAATGAGTATTTCACCACAGAAATTCCTGTTTCTGTTTATTTTGGAATTTTGTTTCAGTTATTTCAAATTACTTCGGTTTGGCACTATTTAGAGCTACTACACGACAGTTTGGTGCGTAAAGCTCTAAAGAGTGTCAAAACAAAGTAAGCAAACCATCAAATCAAAGTGACTGAAATAACAGAAATAAAATATCTCAAATGAATATTTGTTTCTGTAAACAACACAGCAGAAAGAAAACAGTGGTTTGTATCCAATTTGCAGGCCCCAATTCAAAACACGTGAAATCCAATACAATATTTGTTGCAGGCTTGCAGTTCTTGAAAATGAGCAAAAGTAGTTGATCTCATTCCACTTAAATTTCAGAGGGGAGGAGGAGGAGGAATAATTAGGGGTTGAGGGTTTTTGGATGATATAGTGATGTGCTCAGGTGCAAAGTGCCATAGAAAAGACTATCGGTTAAATCAAGGAATGACTGACATCAGTAGACACCACACACACACGCATGGACACACTTGGTTCTTAAAATGGAACGCCAGTATCAGCTACAACTGCAATGCAAAACGGAGATAATTTTTTCAGGTCCTAATACAAGCATGAAAATGGAAATGACAGAGCCAGAATGGCCCAGCTTCAAAGAGCATCTGTGATAGACATAAAAATATTTATAGAAATTAGAGGGAAAACATCCTCGAAGAGGAGAGAAAAAACCCTGCTAATATAATTAACTTCTCCAGTGTAGCAAAGGTATAACACAGTGTAAGAGCCGAGCCATTAAAAAGTGATCTGTTAAACGGATTATCTTCCTGTGTAACAGCCAAGCTACCTTCCCAATAAACAATGGTGCCCTCTTAAATGCCCACGGAAGGAACAGATTTTCTGCGGATTTAATCATATTTGTAGCATGCACAAAGCCAGAGAGGTTATCTTGACAGTTAGACTAACCAATTATGTCACCTTGATGGCACCAGCCTGAATGCAACACACTTCTATGCAAAATAAGATTTGAAAAGGAGGGTGTGTGAAATGAATCAATAAATTGAAGGGGGGAAAAAAATCTGCTCTCTCCAAAACAGCCTTCGGATCTCTGCACGAGGCAAAGTGAAACCACAGCACCAACTCTCGCCTGAACTTTATGCAGCCGGGCTCGAGAGGTACTGGCCTTTCCATTTAGAGCAGGAATGGAAAGGGCTTCTGGAAAAGCAGGTGAAAATGTCAGCTATATGCAGCACACTGCTTGGTGACTCCCTCTGTGACATGGTATAAGATAGCTGCAATAAGAAAGAAAGAAAGAAAGAAAGGCTTGATGTGATGACCTACTCAGAGAAAAGGAGGTAGACACTAGTGAACAGAGTGGGAGTGTGAACAAAAGGGAACTTTAACCTAAGTCTTACATCACTTTGTAGGATCCCTTGAGGTGACAGTTCCAGGTATCTATGGTCTCTATTTTAAATATTTCCATCCTAACCTTCTGTGATTGATTCTAACACTATTTTAAACCTTCTAACACGCTTCATGGCCAGGCGGCTGAAGCTCCAGGAATAATCAAGTTACGGTACAGTTATTCTTTGTGACGAAAAGGAGGAATGTTTCATCAGGTGGAGCTGCACATGCACACATACAAGACTTCAATAGCAGAAGTTCCCAACCTTCCTTGGGCTCAGACACACTTACGCTTCAGCTTTCACAGCACACCCAGGCTCGCCTGTCAATGTACACCAGAGAACCATGCACTTAAACTGAATGCAACATTGAAAACCCTTCATGCATGTAACCCAGGGGTAGAGAATCCTTTTCCCTCCCAGTAGTCACTTTAAAAACTGGTACAAACTCCAAGGACTACATAGAACTTGGGGACAGGAGTGAATAAGGAAAAGGAGGGTCCAAACCATGAATCTGTGCCATGGATCCGTCCTCTTGCCTTGAGAGTATGTCCTCCTCTCCACTCCCTTCCACTAAGCTCTCTCTTTCAGTGTTTGGTGGGTAGGTACTGGATCCAGGGGCCTGATCTACAAACTGGAAAGGGGTCAAATAAAAAGCTAGCATGGGCTGCATTTGGCCCCCGGACCCAGGTTTTCCCACCCCTGATGTAAACAAAGCCAAAATTAAGTAGGTTTAATTGGACTAGTAAGTTATCCACTTCACCTTTAATTTTATCTAAATATCCCTTATAGCAGCTGTGGCATGGCCTTCATGACTCACTGAGCAACTACAATTACTTGCGTTTTCAGGGAACACGTTGGACTATCTGCTCTGTATCTATTGGGGGTGGGACTCCATGGGAAATTTTGGATTTTTCGGTTTCAGTTCTTTAGTAATTTTGGATTACTGAATTTGGATTTTTTGCATGCATTTTTTCCCATTGAAGTCAATGGGAACAAACTGCAATGTTAAAGATCCAAAACATTGTTTTAAAAAACTGATATGTCTGCAGGTTATCTTGATCTCAAAGAGTTGGGAGTCCATTAAGACTGCCACCTGTCCCAGGAAAGAAAACCAGATAATGGTAATTATCTTGAATTAAGAAAATTTAACTAACCTTGTGACTAGCACTTAGATGGAGTTAAAAATGAAGTCTCATTACATAGTACTCCTTAGGTCAGAGAGCACACACCTCACACAGAAATCCTGCAGAGCAAACACACCAGAGGGCCACAGCACTTCACAGAACATACACCCCACAAGACCAAATTCTAGACATTTTCCATCCAGGTCATAAACCAATCCTGACAGAGAACAAAGACCCCAATTCCCAGACGACAAAGGTTACCCACCACCACCACCTCCTCCAAGTTCAACTGGTCATCTCCAGGATTTAAACTTATCAACTCTATAAGGCCCTTATGGTCTGGGCCCTTCGTACCTCAGGGACTGCCTTGCCCTCTGCACCCCAGAGCGACTCGGTCCGCCGGGGGTGCCTTCTTGGAGGTCCCCCGTGTTAAGCGGGGGGCCCAAATGGAAAGGGCATTCTTGGTGGCCAGGCCACATCTTTGGAATTCCCTCCCGGAGGAAGCTCACCTGGCCCCAAGCCTTTTGGCATTCCAGCAGGCTTGTAAAACCTGGCTGTTCGTCCAGGCCTTTGAGGCGGAGGGGGGAGAGGAGGGTTTTAGCTCTTCCCTACCTTTTATTTTTATTTTTATTGATTTTTCCCAACCCTGTTTTAGTTTTAAAATTGTTGTCTTGTTTTAAAATGTTTTTTTATGAATGTTTTTATTAAATTGTACGTTGCCCCAGGATGCCATAGACATGGGGGGGCGATTCATAAATGCATAAAATAAATAAATAAAAGAAATAAAAGAATGTCTACGAAAAGCCCCAATTTATGGGGATTTTCCAGGTGTGCCTGGATAACCTGGAGAATTCAGGATTTCACACAGTGGCGGTCCATGCCTGCGGCAGCACTACTCTCCTCCGCTGTGGAGGGTGTAGCCAAATGGGGGAAGGGCCCGCTGCTGCCATAACCCAAATCTCTTTCAAGCCACCATCTCTTAGAGCAGTTTTCCCACTTAGGAACACATAGGGGTTTGGAAAGTCTAGCCTCCTTGCTTCCCAATAGCCAGCCCAATTCCTCCAACTGGGGGATTTACCCACTGTATTTGGGCCCCCAAACAAACACAATGAATATAAGCGCTGTCCTTCGGGATGTAGTAAGGCAGATCCCACCTGGATCTTCTGAGGCTTTCACACAGTTATTAGCTGGGTCCCATGCTCTGGGTTCCTACCGGCTTGTTGGGCAAGCCTTCTTCTCCATGTTAGCTGGCTAGAGCTCCCCAAGAAGGCTCCTTTCTCTGCTTCTTTCAGTAGTCCCATTCCTTCCTTGTTACAACTGCTACTGGCCCCCCCTTACTTCCTGAACTCACAAGCCTTTTATAGCCAGGTGAGTAATCAGCCCAGCTGATTACACTCGCTTAGCCAGGGGCATAGCTAAGTTGGAATGGGGCCAGGTGAAAGAAATGGATTTGGGCCTCTCTTCCCCTCCCCTCCCCTCCTTCTATCCCACCCCCTCTTCTCCTTCCTTCCCCCAGTGCCTTTACCTCCCTCCACTTGCTATGCCTGGACTCTGGAGGCTGAGGCTACGCTACCTGCCTCGTGCTGCAGGTACTTGCTCCATCCCGTGCCACCTGACGGTGGGTCCCACACATGCTGCAGGTGCTTTCGCTTCCTTTCAGCTCAGTCTCCGCCTGGTTGCATGACAACAGGACAGGATTTGTGCCCTCCCCTCAGCTGGGACCCCAGGACAAATGCCCTTCCTGTCCCTATGATACCTACGCCCCTGCGTTTAGCCCAAAATGGCCTGGCTTCTCAAAGGACTGGTGTTCTTTTCCAGTAATTCATGCCAATGCTTTTTCACCCAATTCTCCGTTTGTGCTGACAGGCAGCCCTGTCAACCCCCCTCCCCCCGCCCCTTCCTAGCCTGGTCCCCTTACATACCTGATAACAGTCCCACATTAGCATGGACTGTTAGTCCCAACTTTCACAGTCTTGCATTTTGCATGCAGAGTTCATCTTCTAGAGGCAGAGGCAGGCTGGAGCTGTCGCTACCCAGTCAACTGTGCATCACCACCAAGAGTCAGCCATGCAGCCACCTGCCACCAACATCCACCACAGGTAGGTGGGCGAGAGAGCCACACCACCTGCTACCCAGAGTGTTTTTGCAGTGTGTGCGCACATACATATTTCATTTCATTTTAATTTTGCACCCCGCAGACTACACCACAGGTGTCTCGTAGCGGCTTACACTCACAAATGAAATACAATATAAATAAATACATAATAACCAGTACAGAATATAAAAATACATAACCTAACATATATCAAACATCAACCCAATAGCAGTCCACTTGAAGGCAAATATACAAAGCCAACCCTCCTCCCACCCCAAACCCCGATCCCCACCCCAACCCATTCTCTGCTGCCTGCTCTCACCAGGCAGCCCCAACCCTCGCGCTGCACCCACCTCGCACCTGGGGCTGCCCTCGGGACCTCCCTACCCCCAGTCCCACCTATTTCACCCCACAAAACACATCTCCAAGAGGCTCTGCTACAAATGCACGGGCCTACAGCCCTGCCAACAATAAGATTTTAAGTTGGCCCAATGAAGCCAGCTTCCAAAGAGTATGGATCCAAGCCCCACCCCTTCCCCCATGGCAGGAGGGAGAAGGAGCAGTCCAAAAGTGGGGCAGTCCAGAGAGTGCGGCGAGGCCCCCTAGGTGCAGGGCTCTGAAGATCCCCCTCGAACTTCTCTCTGCCGAGTGCATGTGTGAGCAAGTGTGACCTCTAGACTATTCAGTTACCAGCCTCTTTGAATACTCTGCCCACATGAGGGGGCAGGACTTATTGGACGAGGGAGTCCAGTTTATGTCCCTCTTTGGCCACTTGAAATGCTGGGAGGCATACCTTCTGGTCAAAGCCGGAAGATGGCAAGGTTAGATTGCAAATGCAGACTACCTAGAGCACACACACAAGTTTCTCATATGATACCAATCATTTGGCCAGGCCTGTTGCCAGAAGTCCCATTTTACAGACAAGGAGTCCAGTGACTAAAGACACCCAACGAGGCCAGGATTTGAACTCCCAGTTCCAAGTCCAATGGACTACACATTGGCTCTCACCTTGTGAAAAAATAATCGTTTGCCTCTACACTTAACTAGGGCTGTAGCGGAATATCGCAGCGGTAGCTATTTCCGGCGGAAACAGTGTTTCCGCAATTAGTGGAACGGCATGGCAGAGGCTTTCATTCCGCGGTTTCATTCCGCGGTTCCGCGGTTCCGCTTATTTAATTCCGCAACTTAGTGGAATTGTGGAAACATGACATTTTCGCGATTTCCGCAATTCCGCCAGCGCCAAAAAATAGCTGAATAGCGGTTTTCCGCGATTTCCGCAATTTTTCCACGATTTTTCCGCAATTCCGCGATTTGCAGAATTCCGGCGGAATTAGCGGAATATCTGCAGAAAAGTCGTGGTGTGGCGCGGGCAGTTCCGAAATGGCGGAACGGAATCGCGGTGCGGTAAAAGCTGCTGCCGCATCAGCCCTACACTTAACTCTTACTACCATTACAGTCTTCCATCTGAAATTTTAACGTGTGTGAGCATGCACACAGTTGTATATGAAGGATTCAATATTTTTAAATGGTTTGATATTATTTAAATTATAGCCCCTGCATATAGAGAGCTAGAAAGATACTTACCATGGGAATAGTCAAATATCTTCCCATCACCTTCTAAAACAATAACCTTGTAATTGTCTGGTAGAGGACCTCTTTTTCTTCAATTTCAAGACTGCTCTGAAAATAGGTTGCTTGTCTTTGTCCAGCTAACATACTGAACTTCAATCTCTCAAAACATCTATGATTTTCTGTTATGTGACACTCAGCTTTGCCAGATGTAAGATTGCAGCTTCAACCCCTACTTTTAAAGGCAGCATTTCTCATGGGTGCCAGGGCTCTCCACTTTCTTGTGGAGAGGGGCTCAGATCTGGAGGAAGAAAGAATTCACTGGGACTTGCATATCATTTCTTCCCCCTGTTCTTCTTCTGCTTTCAGTATTTTGTCTTTGTCCTTCAAGTCTGATCATTTGAATATCAATTTTCTGCCACATCCATTACATTCCTTGTAATAAGACTTTCCATTGCTCTATATGGAACTGATCTTCTTCCTGATTTAAATGCAATGTTTTCACCAAACCAGTTGTCTAGGAAGGCATTCAAGTCTCCTCTTTTATAATTTCCTTGTCATCTAAGTAGACTGGTGTAATACTTGCAGGATTGATTATTCTAAAATCCTTATCTTAAGCCAAAGAGTCATTTTTACTTTTTAGCAACTGAGAGCTAGATTAAACAGTTGGCCACATTTTTTGGCCTGTAAAGTCCTTCTCAGTCTGTACAACTCATTTTAACTAACTGGGTGTTTTCAGACAGACACAGGGCTGGCCACCCACTGAGATGCTCCAGGGGTTCAGCCCCATGTCTGCCCATATCCAGCCCTGCCTGGGTTGGGTTTAAATTGACTAGGTGGGTTCCCCGGCCCACAGTCCAACCGTATGGGCCCCCCTGCAGACTAGAGCATCCAGAACACTATACTGTTGCCTGGGGCAACAGCTGGCTGGAGACGGAGCAGCAGCATGGGTCCGTGCATCAGATGGACTGCTGCTCCACCTTGGGCTGGTGCCCCGGGTTTGGCTGGCCCGCTCCACCAGCGGGGCTCTAGGATGTTCCGGAACGCCGGCGGCAGGACTGCCCCAGGCCTGCTCTGCCTGCACATCTGGCAAGCTGCCTTTAGAACAACAGGCCACCCCGTGGTGAGGCGGAGCTGCTGTCCATCTGAAAACACCCATTGTGTCAGTTTTAGTATTTCTATTATTTATTTATTTTATTTATTTATATTTATTTATTTTCTAGATTTCTATACCGCCCCATCCTGCCATGCAGCTCGGGGCGGTTAACAACAATAAAAACAGTATAAAAACATTTAAAACAAATATAAAATATATCAATAAAACAGGGCGTGGTACAATCATAAATAAATATATAAGGTGGGGGATTAAAAATCACCCCCCCCCCCCTCCCAAAGGCCTGGGCAAACAGCCAGGTCTTACAGTTCCGCCGAAATATCAAAAGGCTTGGGGCCAGGCGAGCTTCCTCCGGAAGGGAGTTCCACAGCCGCGGCCCTACCACCGAGAATGCCCGCTTCATCGTGGCCCCCCGCTTCACACGGGGGACCTCCAAGCGGGCACCCCCGGCAGACCGCAGGAGTCGTTCCGGGGCGCGAAGGGCGAGGCGGTCCCTAAGGTAAGAGGGGCCAAGGCCGTATAGGGCTTTATAGATCATTACTAGGACCTTGAACTTGGCCCGGCACACTATCGGCAGCCAGTGCAGCGCTCGGAGCACCGGTGTAATGTGCTCCCGGCGACCCGTCCCCGTAAGAAGACGGGCCGCCGCATTCTGCACCAGCTGCAGCCTCCGGGCCAAGAACAAGGGAAGCCCCACGTAGAGCGCGTTACAGTAGTCGAGCCGCGAGGTGACGAAGGCATGGATGAGGGAGGCCAGGTCCGGGCCAGAGACATACGGACGCAGCCTACGTACCAGATAAAGCTGGCGGAAGGCAGCCTTAGCGACTGCCTCCACCTGCCGCTCCAGCCGCAGGTCTGCGTCCAATATGACCCCCAGACTCCGGACCTGCTGAGCTACAGGGGGGCAAACCCCCCCAATCAGGGGGGCCACCACCCCCTTCGCCCTCCCCACCACCATCACCTCCGTCTTATCTGGGTTGAGCTTCAGTCTGCTCCGCCGCATCCAATCCGCCACGGCCTCCAAACATTGGGATAGCACCGAGACAGCAGGGTCTGGGTCGGTAGAAAACGAGAGGTACAGCTGAGTATCATCAGCATACTGGTGACATCGCACCCCGAACCCTCTCACGACCTCCCCCAAGGGCTGCATATAGATGTTAAATAATAATGGAGACAAGATCGATCCCTGCGGAACGCCACACGGTAAGGCGCGGGGGCTCGATGTTTCCTCCCCCAACACCACCCGCTGGCTCCTCCCCGAGAGGAATGAACGGAACCATTCAAGAACAGTCCCGTCCAGACCCCCCCGGTCACGCAGTCGTCTCAACAGCAGCCCATGGTCCACGGTGTCAAAAGCGGCCGAGAGATCGAGCAGGATGAGAAATGTCGAACATCCCGCATCCATCTCCCGGCGGAGGTCGTCCACCAAGGCCACCAACGCCGTCTCGGTGCCATAGCCGGGGCGGAACCCAGATTGAAACGGGTCAAGGAGCCCGATATTATCTAGATGACCCTGGAGCTGGAGCGCCACTGCCCGCTCAATAACCTTCCCTAAAAAGGGAAGGTTAGAGACAGGTCGGTAGCTGGCGAGCGCGTCTACGTCCAACGATGGTTTTTTCAGCAGGGGGCGCACCACAGCCTCTTTTAAGCAAGGCGACAACCTCCCCTGCCGAAGGGACGCATTCACCACCCTCGCCAGCACCGTCCCCAACGTCTCCCCGGAAGCTTTTATTAACCAGGACGGGCATGGATCTAGTTGACAACACGTGGCCCTCACAGACCCCAGGACATCCACCACATCGGCTGGCGTCACTTCCTGAAACTCACCCCATAAAGATGGACCAGACGGACCCTCCGCCCCCCCGCGCTCTTCCCCTACTGCTATCAACCCAGCGTCGAAATCGGCCTGAATCCGAGCAATCTTGTCTGCGAAGTAGATGACAAACTCCTCACAGCGGGCCCGGGACAAGTCCCCATCCAGGCGGAGGGAGGCCGGACTAACCAGCCCCCGCACCACCCGAAACAGCTCCGCTGGACGCGACTTCGCAGACGCTATGAGGACGGCGAGGAATTCCTTCCTCGCCGTCCTCACAGCCTCCACATAGGACCGCAAATGGGCCCTATGGAGAAGACGATCGGAGACAGACCGAGTCCGACGCCAGCGTCGCTCTAGCCTCCTGCCCACACGCTTCATACACCGCAGCCCCTCAGTAAACCAAGGGGTCCTGCGGTGACGAGACCGAGGCAGAAGGCGCCTCGGAGCCACCCTGTCAATGGCCTCCTCCAGCAAGATGTTCCAATGCCGGACCAGCTCATCCACAGAATGACCGTCCACATCCAGGGTAAGCTCCCTCAGGACCTCCTGGAACCGCTGGGGTTCCATCAGCCTCCGAGGGCGGACCATCCTAACTGGTCCCTTCCCCTTCTGGAGGGGGCGCGCTAAAAGGCCGGCCTGAAGGAGGTAATGGTCCGTCCACGACGGAGCTGGACTCATCATACTACACATTGTACAAACACGCAAGATCTGTTTTCTACCCAGAAGGCTTTACAATCTAACTGGACATGTCAGGCAATTTAGAAAAAAGAGTAATACAATTTTCAATACACACACACACCCGAAAACAATATTGATGACTGGCCCAAAATACACATGAAGTCTATGGCAAAGACGACAACTGAACCCAATTTTGTTGAATCCCCATCAGGCACTTTAACTGCAAGATACTGCAAGATTTGCTGGGTTAACTGTGCCTACTTGGAATAGCTTTGTATCCAAAGCAGCAGTAGTTTATTCAATTGCCATTCAAGCAGGGACGTAGTTATCATAGGGACGTTTGTCCTGGGGCTCAACCAGAGGACTGCGGAATACAAATCCTATCCTGTTGAGGCCCGGCTGGGCAGAGACCGAGTTGAGCAGGAGAAGAAGCATCTGCAGCGCATGTGGGACCCAATGTGGCACAGGATGGAGCAAGTACCACCAGCGGCGGTGGCACAAGGTAGACAGAGCAGTTGCAGCCTTCAGGGCTCAGGCGAAGCAAGCGGAGGGAAGGAGAGGTGCCGTGATGTCAGAAGCATCTCTGGAGTCAGAGCAGCGGACTCACTGGACTTACCATGCAAGTTGAGAGTTTTCTGCAATAAGGACACTGGTGAGAGGAAGGAAGGGAGAGAGTGGGATAGGGGAGAGAATGGTGACAGGGAGGAGGGGCCAAGTCCATTTCTTGTACCTGCGGTCCTGGGCCCATTCCAACCTAGCTACACCCCTGCACCCCTGCATTCTTTGTAGTTATGGCCTCCAAGACCTGGCTTCTGGATGGAGTTGTATTAAGCCATAGAGCAGTGCAATGTAAGAATGCGTAAGGAGAACTCCATAAGACACATGTCAACACACCAGTACTTCTGGGAGAAAATATTTCAGGACAAACAAAAACAAACAAACAAGCCAGTCCATAAAATTTGATCTGAAATACAAATGCAAAAACCCCACATGCTATAAGCATAGAAAACATTTCTTCTCAGCAAGAATAAGTGATTATTTCCCACAAAAATACATTTACAGCTGTATGCCTTAAATATATAGCTCCACAAACCCAGGCCTGAAGCATATGATGGTTTATGCAACAAATACTTGTGCAATGCTACTTAAAAAGTTATACTCCCTGGAGGCCTTGTGAATCTTTTAGTTGTAATGTACTCCTGGAAGGATTTTATTTTGTATCTAACTAGCCCGGAGTTAAGAGTACTTTTTGAACGTATTTGCTTTACTTGAAGCTACAATCTGGGTTACTTGAGGGAGGGCAGTGGAGAGTCTCATAAATCTTAAAATATACTTCTTGGCAAGAAAGCTACTTACTGGTGTCATGAAGAAACAACTTTACTGCTCTCTAAAGAAATATTGGTTTCAGAAGTTACTATTGTATTTGAGACACATGGAAGCTGCATTAAATCAAGCTGTGAAAAGTACCGAGGTCATACTTTAAAAAAAAAAATTTAAAAAAATTAAAAATCCCAAAATGGATCCTGACATATAAAGCAAAAGGAAAAAGTTTCCAAGGCTTCCATAAATTCCGAGAAGAGGAAGTTTAAAACTTGGGTGTTCTGCTTCTTAAGTCACATTCCTCAAGGAAACAGATTGGTTTTATGTATATACTTTTACTATTCAAACTTTAGTACTTTTTTTTTTTTACATCTAGTTTCACAGAGCTTGAAATATATATGTATAGAAGCTTAATGAGTGCCAGAACTCCACAGCTTTTCCGAAATAGAAAGAGCATTTGCTCTGAGGACATCATCTGTGAAATGCCTTTATTCACATCTGGGCAACTTCCCTAGATTGTTGGCCTACACTCCGAGTAGCTGTCCCAGACACTTTCTTCCCAAAGCACAGTGTCTACAAATACCCCAGTAATTAACTCAGACAAGATCAATTAAGGCCACTGCTGCATGGCAGCACAAAATTGCACTGTCAGTTGTCTAAGAGTTTGGGCCTCCAGCCACCAGCAGCCCAGGAAAGAAAAAATGGAATGCCCACTCTTGAAGAAATAAAAACAGCCAAATAAAATGAGTTTAAAACTTGTGAACGGTGACAGACTGAGAGGAGCACAAATCAACTACTCAATCCACAGAGCACACATAATCCAAGGTCTACTGTCAAATGCAAGGACCTCAGCCTTGTTCTCGGAGAACCATAGGACACACCATAAATTCACTCTCCTGGTCCCCTTTTGTCTCCGATTCTTCAATTAAAGCATGCACACTCACCCCGCCAAAGTATCCAATATTTTATTTATTTATTTATAAATATATATGTATTCTGCCCCCTCCTGCTACAAGCATCTTGGGGCAGCTAACAACATTTTAAAACATAACATCCATTAAAATCAACATTTTAAACCCCACATTAAAATAGCCCAACACTAAAACAAAAAAACCCCACCCTAACCCAACCCACTCATCCAATCTCCCTCAGCAAAGACCAGGCAGAACAGCCAGGTCTTACACAGTCTACGGAAAGAGGGGAGGTCAATAGCCAGGCAAACCTCCAACGGAAGGGAGTTCCACAGTCGCGGTGCAGTCACTGAGAACGCCCTCCTCATGGTCAACACCCAGGAGACCTCAAGGAGGGCGCCCCCAGCCGATTGCAGAGGGCGATCCAAGATCCGGAGGGCAAGGTGATCCTGCAGGTAGGTGGGGCCCAGGCCGTTTAGGGCTTTAAAGGTCAAAACCAACACCATGAATTGGGCTCGGAAGACTATTGGCAGCCAGTGCTGAGAGCAGAGCACTGGAGTAATGTGCTCGCATCGGCCCATCCCCTTCAAGAGACGAGCCGCAGCATTCTGCACCAGCTTCAGTTTCCAGACCATCACCATCAAACTCTCTGACAACCTCCCCCAAATACACAATGAACAAGAGACGGGATAAGATGAAACCCTGCGGAACTCCACACGCGAGGCCCTGGGGAGAAGACGAATAATCACCAAGCACCACACGCTGAGTTCTCCCGACCAAGAAAAAGCAGAACCATTCAAGAACAGTCCCACTCATCCCTGCCCAGTCCTGCAGCCGAGTCACCAACAACTCATGAGCAACAGTATCAAACGTAACTCAGAGATCTAGCAAAATCAACAGGGTCGAATGACCCTGCTCCAACTCTCAGGAGAGGTCACCAACCAAGGCCACAAGCGCAGTCTTCGTGTCATAACCCAGACGAAAGCCAGACTGCAAAGGAGCATGGAAATTGACCCGGTCCAGATGCTCCTAAAGCTGTTGAGCCACCACCCGTTCAATAACCTTCCCTAAAAAGGGGAGGTTAGAGACTGGCTGATAGCTGGCCAGGACATCAACATCCAATGATGGCTTCTTGAGCAGGGGCTGCACCACCACCTCCTTGAGGCGGTCCGGCACCCTGCCCTCCGTCTTTGCTGTCCACACTGCCACAGCATAGGTACGTAACCAGACTATGTCACAATTGCTCAATTTCAGTACAAGAACAGCACCACCGTCACTCTAACCGCCACCCTTCTCGCTTCATCTACCGCAGCTCCTCCATGTACCTTGGGGACCTGTGTTGTCGGCGATTTGGGAGCGGACGCCTGGGAGCCATACAGCCAATGGCCTCCGTCAACACAGAGTTCCGAAAGGTCACAAGGTCATAGAGTGAGCGGCCATCGAAGTCAGAGGAAATATCCCCCAGAGCATTCCAGAACCTTTCTGGTTCCATAAGTCTCCGGGGGTGAACCAACCTAACTGGTTCCGCACCCTCCCAGGGACAGATGTGCGCCAAGTTACCGGCCTGGAGGAGAGAATGATCCGTCCACGACAAGGGCACTGTTGACACCTTCCCCACTAAAAAATATCTTGTCCAGGGTATATCCTCCAACATGTGTGGGGCCCACAACTCTCTGAGACAGGTCCATGGTTGTCATGGTGGCCATGAACTCATGCTCCACCCCTCCAAGGCAGGCGTCGGCATGAATATTGAAGTCCCCCAGGACCATCGCCCTGGGGGACCGCAAGACCACCTCCGACACCAGTTCAGTCAGAGCAGGCAGGGAAGCTGCTGTACAGGTAGATGCCCAGTATATCAGCAGTAACCCCAATCGGTCTCTGGCCAAATCCAACACCAGATGGAGGCCCTCCATTTCCATGATTGGTTGCACAGGAAATCTCATCACAGACCAGGCCAGCTGCAATACTCCCTAATCTGTATTACATTTCAGTTGGCTGCTCTCAAGAGAATTATTTTGATGGTATCGCTAATAGCAATTTTATCATAACCCTTGCAATATTTTGAGTTTTTCCTATGATGAGGGGTCTAAGCTGTATGTGGGAGGCTCACACTGCCACCCCCTAATTAGGATGTGGCAAGTTAGCTTTCTTGGGGAATTAGCTTGTGCACAACATAAGCTTTCCAAGCACTTCATCACTCTGATTTCCTGGTCTTGCACACAGTTTCACCTCTGTGGGTAATTTAGGTCTGACCTCCCATCTCCCCTTTATAGCCAGCCCGGACCACCACGTGGGGCTTCTCCCAATCAAACAGTGGGTCCCTAAACTCATATATAACTAACAAAGAACAGTCCTCACTGGGACAACAGGAATTCTCCCACCTGGGATGCAGTTCAGTATCTCCTGGCTTGTTAACAGTTCATCAGCAGGGAGGCTTTTCTCAAGCCCTTTGCCCAGCTGTATTGGCAGATTTGCCTTCCTGGCTTCCTAGCCTGTTACAAAGCAGCTTCTCCTCCAGACTGCTTCCAGCAGCTGGCTCAGCACTTTCCTTGTGCTCTGGGTCTCTGCAGCATCCTCTGCCCCTGGACACTGTAGCTTCCACTACATACACAGTGGCAGCTCTGTCTCTGGAACAGCTTCCTTCTAGTCACTCTCCTTAAGGGATGTGTTCAAGATGGGGGAGGGAAGGGGTGGGTCCAGATCGTGGACTTGTAGCCTTGAGTGCATGCATGCATGCTCTCATCTCTGCTCATGTCCCTTAAGGTCACTCTTTCAGTGCTTGACAATAGGGAATGGATTCATGGACCAGATACAGGAATTGGAAAGGGGCACACCAAAAAAAAAAGCAGCTCAGGCCAGGTTCCCCACTCCTGTTATATAAGATGAGTTAAGAATGCTTTCAAATTTGATCTTTAAGATTATTCCACTTTTGATGTCCCCCCTTCAAAATAAATGAGAGGCACCTGGCATAAGTACTAGCATCACAATAGTTGGTGCAAAACAGCAAAGACTTTGAAAGGCTATAGAAAAATGTTCCAAGAAGACTTCTGGTTGGTGTCTGTAAAATGTAAAGTCCCTTTTCTAGCTGTTATAATTTTAAACTAATGAGACTGATTTTTCTAAAGCTTCAACATTCACAGTAAAGTTTAATGAGAACTTTAATATGATTGTTTCAGCTCTGCAAGTTACAATTAATATTAAACATCACAATGTTACCACCACAGAAAGTCCATTTCCTTTTGATGGCGACTGATTTATCTCAATGTATCCAGGGGGAACGAGGCTGAAGTACTCCAAAGGGTGGGGAAAGTTTTAGATCTAGCTTTCCAAATGACAACATTTTACTATGTGGCTTTCAAAGTTAAAAAGAAGAATTAAAAAGGAACACCAAACAAGAAATTACCAGACATACTGGAATTCAAACCAAGTCCAGTTTTTATCTCCTAATTATTTAAAATGTACACTGCCAAAACACACCAGCCACTATGATAACAAAAAAACAAATAAATCAGATCCAACTTCGCAAAAAAAAAATTACCAGAGAGGTCTACGCTGCAGGCTCATTTTGTAAACTTTGAAGCAACTCCAAAGCTAATGCTATAGATCTCCAAGGAACAAGATAAACTCTTGCTCACACACTTTTTATATAACAGTAACAACAACAACAAATCTAAACAGATCAAGAGTCTTCATCCAAAGAAAACTTTAAAGGCTTTACAGTCTAAGCAAAAAGGCAGTAATAAGGGCTTGTTCTTATCAGTGAAATTTCTGCTAATAAGTACAAACAACATTTTTGGCAGGGAGGCGCTAACCCTTGTGCGTCGAGAAAGGGGGATGGGGGGGAAGCTGCATCTCAAGGGGTCAAAACAATCACTTGTTCCATATGACAAAAGACATGTTTTGCCAATTTTGAGAAGCGGCTTGCAGAACAAAGGTTCCATCCCTTCCATGTCATCTCTAGTTTCCATGGTTTTTATGTTGTGGACGTTTAAGCCAAATAGCAGCTAACAACACAAGAGTCGGATTTCCTGGCTTGAGGTGCACAAGTGGCGGGGGGGCAGAGTACAAGTACAAGAGAAAGGCACACAGAAAACCACACTTAAATTGAACAGGCAGTTACCCAGCAGCTTCAAGCTCATCTCAATGCTATCTGATTCCTCAGCCTGTTTCAGTCAGGTTTTCATCTGGGGTATATCACAGCACTGCAGTTGTGATGGTTTACGCCTGGAGAGTAACAAAGGGAACTGTGCCCTGTTGATCTTCTTAGACCTTTTAGTACGGCTGAGACGAGAGCAACTGCTCCTGTTCCAAAGGGAAATACCAACCTTTCAGGAGTGCTTGCAAGTATCCTTTAGTACTTTGTCAGTTTCCGATGATTCTGTGCTTCCACCGGGGTTATTTATTTATTTATTTCTGCTTTTTCGTCACTTTATTACACGATTACAGCACTTTTTATGGCAATTTCCAGCTCTTCCCCAACACATTTCATCTCCACAGTCCCCAAGAGTTCATGCAGGTCACACATGGGGCGTGGGACTGGTCCGTAGCAGCCCTGTTCAACTTCCAAAACATAATGGAAAATGACAAAAATACTGGGAAAGTCAGTAAGTTTCCATGTTGCGTGAATCTCAACGGAAGCAGCTCTCACCGAGATTTCTCATTTCAGGCTAACCTTTTGGCTGCCTTTGCTCCAGCTGATCATGGGGTGTTGCTGATATGACTGCTTGAGTGGCTCCATTCATTCCTGTCAGAGGTCCCAGTGGGTGGTGATGGGAGCTTGCTCATTGTCCCCTCCAGACCTCCCATGTGGTGTCCCACAGGGTTCCGTCTGATCTCTTCTCTTGTTCAATGCATATCTCAGGTTGCTGGGCAAGATCATTTGGAGATCTGAAGTGAAGTGCCATCAGTATGCAATGACGACACTCAGCTCTACCTCTCTTTGTCATCTGACCCAGGTCCTGCAGTCTCGATGCTTACCCAATGCCTGGCTGCTGTTAGAGACTGGATGAAGGTGAGCCAATTGAAGGTGAATCCAGACAAGACTGAAGTGATGATGGTAGGCTGATATTGTGACTTGGAGAGGACTGGAACCCCATCTTTGAAGGGGTGTAGCCCCCTCTGGTTCACAGCTTCTGGATCCCTTGCTGTGCCTGGAACATCAAGTTGCAGTAGTGGTCAGGAGCGTTTTTCAACAACTCCATCTGGTGAGGAGGCTGCTGCCCTTTCTTTCCGATTCAGATCTGGCCACCAAGACAGATTATTGCAATTCGCTCTACATGTGGCTGCCCTGATGAATGTTTGGAAGCTGTAGTTGGTGCAGAATGCAGCAGTCTGCCTTCTGTCAGGGGTGGATTACTGGGAGCACATTACACCAGTGCTCCAGAGTCTGCACTGGCTGCCAATAGCTTTCTGGGCATGATTCAAGGTGCTGGTTTTGATCCATAAAACCCCAAATGGCTTGGGCTCCAGATATCTGGAAAAAAAAGCCTCTTCCCTTATGTTCCATCACAGCCTCTGAGGGCACCCTCAGTCGAGGGCACCCTCTTGCGAGTACCAACTGCCCGTGAAGTTTTTACAAGAAAGGCATGCAGAGGCATTCTTAGTAGCTGCCCCACAATTATGGAACTCCCTCCCCTTGGAGTCTGCCTAAGCCCGAGCCTGCTCATCTCCCAGAAGAGAGATAAGACCTTTCTATTTGGCCAGGCATTTGGCAGGCAGGGGTAGGGTTGAGTGGGATTGGGTGGAGGCATTGGGAGAAGGTTGGTGGGTGAGGGTGGTAATTGCCTTTAGATATTTTTTGTGTGTTTTGTAAGGTGCCCTGAGCCTTATTGGGAAGGGAAGGGTAAAAACTGGAAATAAATAAACAAACAAACAAACAGCCCGAGTCCCACATATCTGAAAGGCTGCCTTTCCTACCATGCTCCTCTGCAACCCCTGCATTCAAGCAGAGCTCTCTTACGGGTACTATCTGCTAACCTTGTTCATACAACTAGGGGCTGCAGAGAGGTATTCTCAATTGCTGCCCCAGTATTGTTGAACTCCCTTCCCCAGAGGTCCATCAGTATCCAAGCCTGAGCATATTCTGGAGGCAGAGTAAAACTTTTCTTTTCAGCAAAGTGTTTGGCCAGGGGCCATGGCTTTGGTGGGGGGCGGGGTTAGGTTAGGGCCGATACTCACTTCTTGGTTTCTCACTTTTCTCGATGAGAATCAGGGATCTCCGCTCGTTCATGCAAATGAGAACAAGCCAAGAATTGCTCTACCTCTCACTAAGAAAAGCAAGAATTTCACCCTCCATTTGCACTTGTTAAACACACACACACACACACACACACACACACACACACACACACACACCCTTGTACTCACCTGGGTCTCCTCACCACCCTCTCTACTTCTCTATGGGGGCAGGCAAGGAGGCGAGTTCGCTGAGGCGGTGACCGCCTCACAGTGACCAAAACAAACAAAAAGCCCGAACTACTGCACATGCACAAAATGGACACTGCGGTCATTCTGCACACGCACAGTCCTTTTCCAAAATGGAAAAGATCTCAGTAGCATTTCTCGATTCTCATGAGAATTTCACAGAAACCAGGAAAGGTTTTCAATTCAGCCCTAATTCAAGGGTGTTTTTGTTTTTTTAGAAGGTATTCTGCCTTTTTAATATTGTAAGCCACCCTGAACCTTCAGGAACGGGCAGGGTAGAAATTTAAATAAATAAAAGGCAGAGACATCTCTTAGTTTTTACTCTCTAGGATTTGTATACACATTTAGTACAAGGAGGCTGTATTTCACATATAGATTGCACTGTTAACTATTACTATCCAATAGGTGACCTGTGGTAAGTGGAATGATCTTGACTCCAGGGTAGGAGTCTACAACAACTGGCAACCTCAATAGACAGAATTCAATAAAGCTCTCTCAGGACAAGGTTAGAACTCAGAGTAGAGGCAAGCGGCAGCAGACACAAGTTCCACCACCACCGTGTCCAGTGGGTCCCGGAAGCACCATCACTGCTGTCCCCAAGGGATGCAACGCTTCTGAAGGTATGGGGCTAGGGCATAAGTGTACCTCAAGCTGCTGTGCCAGTGCTAGTCCTGTTCATGTCTCCCCTGACCATCGTCGCCATAATTGCTGCCACAGAGGTTCGAGGGTGCACATCGTCACAAGAGAAAGCTCTCCCCAATCGGTTTCACAAGCTGTTATGTATTATATGCTTTAGAACAGCGGGTTACGTATACTACAAGCCAATTTTTAAAAGCCCCAATTTCAGTAATAAGTGGGTGTTATAAAATAATATTTTCTCCTGTTCAACGCAAGGATAAAGAGCCCTTTTGCTTGTCTCTGAAGCTGGCCTTTATGGCTACATCATCATGCAGCCTTCTACCCAATAAAAATATTTCTGTAGAACCTAATAACTATATCTACAGCACCTTGTCCGAGATTCAAGAAGGCCTGGAAAGTAAAATATGTCCAGAGCCGAATTTATGACAACTTAATGAAGTCATGTCTATTGAATGCACTCCCTCTTAATGTCACAATTAATTTATTGTGAGAGCCACACTGCAATAAACTTTAAACACAGTTATTGATTCTTCCACTAAAACAGAATTCCCACCCACGATAGGATGACTTTTGGCCACTGTTGCTTCTGAACTGCTCTCTGATGATTGCAATGAGAATAAAAGTTAACAATGCTCAGAATCTGTGAAAGAGTTTTGAGCACTTTGCTACATGACCAATAAGCCAAATGTAATTGGGATATTTAAAAATGACTTGTCATCACCCTTTTCCTTCATTCATTCATTATTAATTTTATTGCTTGGCCAAAGGCCATTGCATGTTACAAAAAAATAAAATAGAGATAAAAACCACATCGAGTAGTGTGGTACAGGGTTAGCCAAAAAATATACAAATGATCCCAAAACATAAATATAAAATGAATATGTATATACATATACACACCAGCATACGCATAGCAGCCCCAAGCCCAAAAAACTCTCAATAGTGATAAGTAGTAATATCGACTAACAGGGTTCCCAAAACTTTCATAAGAATGACCAAAGAACAGCCATATTTATCCAACAAAACCACCCATCACACCATAAAATTTAGCCAAATCTAAAATCGAGGGCACGTGACAGAGCACAATACAAAGAATCAGACAGTCACAACGGATCAAGAACCAGTGCATATCTTTAACTTAAAGGAGCAAATGTGAGGAATTTAGCTCTTAAGCCCTAGTTCTAGCGGAACTGCTGTCCTCTAACAAAATCTGGTGCAGTTGACATGAGGGTTCTTCCTGGAAAAGTCCTTAAGATATGAGCCAGATATTTCTCTCTTAAAGGGGCATACAAATTGCAAGACAGCAAAATATGGGTGATAGATATATCACCCTTTTCCTTTCTTCTGCCCATCTCCAGTTGTTGCACCACAAAGTGATGTCCCATTTGGCATCTCACAAACAGCATTTGCCCGTTCTTGCAGTACGTTTTTTTTTTGTTGTGATATTCACTCACTCGATGTTCTCATTGCAATTTACTAGTGTAATTAAAATCTACAAGGCAGGGTACGATGCACATCACTGAATGATTATTTTTCTTTTTTAATTTAGAATTTGAGAATTGTTCCAAGATTGGAACATCTAAGGGATCTAACTTGGACCTTTACATTCATCATTTCAAAGAAGGATGTTACTCTTTAAAGGAAAGGAATTGGAATTGCATTTCCACTTCAGATCTTGCAATGGAAACTCTTCATTTAAGAGGGAAATCTACTATAAGTCTTACATCCCTAACTTGAACATATACGACCTGCATCACCAACCTCAAAGTCTAAGCATTTTTCAATTTTAGTAAATGGATTTGGACTACATAGGCCTGCTTTGAAGACTTTTTTCTATTAGACTTCTGGGCATTGGTTGGAAAAATTACACCTTTTTGAAAGCGTGGAATCCCTCCATTCCCAAGGAACATTTTGCAAAATCTTCTACAATTTCAAAGAAAGAATTGAAAGCATGAAACTTTCTAAAGAGAATTTCACGGTCTAGTACATTTCACTATCAGGCAGGTTGACATGGTATTCAACCCAGATGCTACATCCATATAATCAAGTATCCTGTTCCAGATTCTTCAGAAAGGATGCAAGATCCTGCTTGCTGGGAGATGCTGAATAATGCAGGCCCATGAAGGCCTCATCCAACTGAAGCTGAATTCAGAAAAGACTGAACTGATGATGGCTGGCGGGCCTTCTGACCTGGGAGCGGTGGGGAGAATAGGGACACCTAACTCAATGTGGTCCAACCTCCTTTGGTCACTCAAGCTCACAGCCTATGGGGTGCTTCTTGATTCATCACTGCACTTGGAACTCCAGGTTGCGGCAGTGTCTAGGAGCACTCTTCACTAACTCCACCTGGTGAGACGTCTGTGACTAGAGATGAAATAAGTACCCACAAAAACAGGTATATGCAAATCGACTCAAACGTTTGGATACAAATTGGTACCCAATTTCAACTTTATTTGCATAGCCGATGACCCAGAAAGTCAACTTCTGGTCCTCATTTTTTTCCCCCATGCCAATTTTTTGACTGGTAACCGGGGTGTGGGGGAGGTGAGGTGGGAGAGATACAGCAAATAAGTTCCAGAAATTACTGATGGGGGGGGGGGGGAAAATTACCCAATTGGTGATCAGATAGCTTGTCAAATACCCAAAATGGTACGCAAAAACGTGGGTATTACCCATGGGTACAAGATTAGGTACCCATTTCTGCTCTAGGTGTGACCCGTTCTTTTGAGCTAGATCTGGCCACTGTCATCCATGTCTTCATAACCTCAGGGCTAGGTTAAGCAATGCACTGCTTGGGGCTGCCTTTGATGACTGGAAACTGCAGAATCTGGCAGACCACCTTTTGAAGGACTGGGTCACCAGGAGTACATTACACGGATGCTCAGAGTCTGCACTGGTTTTCAATAGCTTTGCAGGCACAATACTGAGTCTTTACCAAGAAAGCTCTAAATGGGGTCCTATATATCTGGAGAGGGGGAAATCACTTCCTCCTAAAGTCAGCCAGAAATGATCTCTTGGTAATTCTATCGGCACACAAAGTCTACACAAAGAGCACGATCCAGCTCCATACAAGTTAACGGGAGTTTAGCCATTGACTTCAATGGGAGCTAGATCATGCTCAAAGTCTATACAAAAACAGCACGCCAAGGAACACTCTCAGTGACTGCAGGAGAGCAGCCATGGGATGGATTTGGCCCACAGGCCAGTTGTTCCCCACCCTGCCATAGAGGTTCATCAGAGCCTCAGCATCTTTCAAAATAAATACAAAACTTTTTAATTTGGTCAGGTGTTTGGTGGGCAGGGACAGATTTTGATAGAAGGATATGGGTTTTTATCTTATTTTTTTATTTTTAAAAATGTAATAGTTATTTTTACTAAATATTTGTTTTAGGATGCCTGCCCTGAGCCCTCAGGATAGGGAATGCTGTACTAAATATCAATCTAAATTAATAAATGTAAATAAATAAAAAATAAATTATTTCTAACCAAGTCTGTAGAAAGACATTTTTATCTCTCTCACTCACTTTTGGAATCATTAGCTACTACAACTCTAATGTTAGCTAATGGATTTTTCTACTGCAATGCACTCTGCATGGGTCTGCTCTTGATGACTATCCACAAGCTGCATCCTATACAGGTCACTGTGCAAGCTAAGCCATCACATAGACCTACAACACATTGTCATTCCTAGGTGGGTGTCAGCTGGGAGAACTTGGTAACGGGCGGGGACCTGCAATGCGGAGCTGCCCGAGGCTGCTTCCCTGCTAGCCGCAGTACTTGGAAATTGACTGAGCCTTCCCAGGTGCGGAGTGCAAATTAAGGGGGCGGAGGCACAGTGCAGAGGATTGGCCCAGACAGCAGCAAGTCTCCACATGGGACTTACAAAGGCTGCACGGTTCCCGGTGTGCGCGCCGCAGGCGTGCGCGCCTAAGGGCTGCACGCGCAAGGGCGTGCCCTTGTGCATGTGGCCTTAGGCGCAGACCATGGTGAGGCTGTAATCCCGGTTAGGGGTTAGGTATTGTTGGGCTATATTGTGTTGATCTTGATCTTGCTATACTAACTATGACTGTACGATGGAAACGGCAGGCTAAGGAGGGAACTGGGGACACACACACACACACACACACACCCCAGTCTAAATAGCAGAAATTGGAGGCTTTTTCCCCGGATGCTCAGAGATGTTTATTGCCTCCAGAGAGGGCCTCTCTCCCTGCTCAATTAGATATTTCCCCTGAATTGGCAAATAACCAGCTTGCCCATGATGTGAGTACTCCGCTTTTGGATCATCAGGCTTCACCAACTCGGCTACTCCCTGGACACAATAGTTGCTGTTCTCCTGTGGGGAAGAGGCAACAGGATGATCTGAAAGATCTTGGGGAGAAAAGTCCCCAGGAGCTTATGTCGGAGCAGATTCTGTTAATACATCGAACATTGTTACTTATATTTTCTCACCTCAAAATGATAACTGATGGTATGGGGGAAATGAATTTTGGGAAAATTTTGCCCTCCTCTTTGGGTACTGAAGCATCTTTAGGAGGTAAATTGTGTGAGGAGATGAAAATGAATGAGAAGGCCAATTCAGAGGGTTGCAACCAGCGTGAACTTTCTATGGCTATGCGCCCACTGATGAATTTCAGTCAAACCCCGAATACTGTATGTAGTAGGAGGAACCTTTTCGCTCCATGTAGGAAGGCTATTGCTTTTGCAGTATTTCCCCTTCGCAATGGTATTTGTCCTCTGTGGGATAGTCCAGGAAGGGTAGCTTGGCATCTGACTAATATAACTAACTGTTTGTTTATGCCAGGAGATATTTGCACCATCAGGGTGACATATAAGAGTTTGTTAAGGTGTAATTATGTTATCTCATTCCAGAAGACCACGTCAATTAAGATCATTTGGAGGAATGTGGGCTTGTTAGCTAGGAATGGGATAAAACTGGCAAAAAAAATTGTTAGATCCCAGGATTGTTTTCGGTGGAAGAATGGTATATCAGCTGGTAAGGGGGATAGAGTTTGGCCAGAAAGGATACCCCGGGGGGAGGAGAGTAATCCTAACTTGATCCTCTTGAAGGATAAATCTAAGACCAATTGATATAAGGCTCCCCCACCTTTTTAAGGATGTATCAGATATTGAGGAAATTAATATAATAGCTATAGCACAAACTCCACAGGTGGAGGGAGTGGGAAAACAGATCTACCCTGGGGCAGAGTGCTTGGCACAACAAACCCCTCTTAGTGTAGTACTCTAGTACTTATGCCCTACAATGGACTGGGGAGGACAGCATGGAGGTTATTGAGGGTATTGCCCCTGAGTGCCGGGAGAAGGTAGCATGTCGGGAACAGGTTGTCTCGGCTTCCTCCATAGTTCCCAATGAGGTAGAGACTCTAGGCATAGAGGAGCAAGACCTGTGTTGTTGTAGCACAGAAGTGCAGGTGCCTAATCAGAACAATACTATTAGCGAGTTTGGGGGGGCAAGTCATTTGATCAAGTATGTCCCCTAGGTGACTGAAGTTATCACAGATACCAACGAGGGGAGTTTTGCCTTGGTAGATGGAGATCTGAACCTGGAGATAAATTATGTGGGGAATCCTGGGGTTGCTTCTGAGACCCTTACCAGTGCCCAATGGGAAGCATATAGATATTTGTCCCCCACGGAAGAGGGTGAAGTACCTTTACAGAGAAGGTTCAAGTTTGGGGCAGATCCCCAGGAAGGAACCGTGCCTTTTGTTTTTGGGGCTGGGATTGATGGGCCTCAGGGCGACGAACCTGGCACGTCTGGCCCAAAAAGGGAGGGGAAGTTTTTTCCCCAGGCAGGCTATAAGGGAGTTAAGGATAGGGTTAGTAAGATATTAGCTCAGGGAGAAGTCATAGGTGCTAATGGCCAACGACAAATAGATTGGGGGGGGGGGGGGAGGAGGTATCGCAAGCTAAAAAGGGAATGGTGGAATGACCATCTGCACAGGTCAGGGTGGTTACATGGAATATCTCTGGCTGGAAATCTAGGTAGCTGATCAGGACTCATTGTTATTCCTGCTTACAAATGATATTATGTCTCCAGGAGACCTGGCATTTGGGCCCTATTATTTTATCAGGCTACCATGCCTTCAGTCTTGATGCACAGTCTTCCATGAAGGGGGGACGTGCTAGTGGGGGTTCTGTGTGTTTAGTCTCTGCTGCTTTGGGGGCGACATTCCATTCATTACCAGGTCAACCTTCTCGCTTATGCGGGACAGTGATGACGCTTTATGGGAAGACTTTGGCTTTGATTAATATGTATGTTCCTCCTCAATCTTCCCTTTTTTATAGTGGAATTTGTTGGGAGGAGTTATTAGTAACAATCGAGACACTGGAGGAATTATACGTAGACGTGGAAATACTCTTGGTTGGAGATTTCAATGCCCGGCTGGGGGAGTCAGACTTGGCTCTGGCTCAAGCCGCTGGACTTTGGGAATTGGATGATTTTTCTCCTGGGTTGGATAGGAGATCTAAGGATGGTATTATCAACCAGAGTGGTTTAATTTTGGCAGAGGTAATGTTGAAAACAGGGATGATCATATTAAACGGTCGGTCTTCATGTCACTGTCCGGCAGAGATCACATATTTCCTCCCAGGGATGCAGTGTTATTGATCTAGCAATAGTTTCTGGATCACTGTTCCCTGTGGTGGAGTGGTTCGAGGTAACATACCAGCCTAATAGTGACCACCTGCCGGTAGTGGTGTGTTTGGCGGGATTAAAAAAAACCAAATTGGGGATATGGTCACCTCCCTCTCCCAAGTCAGTAGCTAGGAGGCATAGAGTTAGGTGGACTCAGAGGCTTGAACTCCAAATTAAGGCTATTCTGTCCTCACCTGAGGGGGATAGTTGGAGACAAGGGTTGGAGGAGGCCCAGGATTTTGAGGAATTGTTCCTTGGGTACCAACAAATTCTGGATGGTTTGGGATTGATATTATACACAGAAGATCATTTTGGTTTTAAAGCTAGTAAGCATCCTTGGTATGATGGGAAATGTTTTGCAGTACGGAAATCTTTGAGAATGGCATATCGTAGATTTAGGGGAAGTAATTCCCCTATAGATCTGACCCTTCTGAGGCAGGAGAGGGCGAGGTATAAAAACCTCTTAAAAGACAAGAAAGTCAAATCCCAATTAAAATTATGGGGGGAAATTGAAAAGGAAGCCAAAGAGAACAACTCAAAACGTTTTTGGGAATTAATTAGAGGATGTGGGAAAGTTAGGAAGGAATCCAAGCCCCTGGTTAAGGAAGAGGACTGGGTTGCATATTTTACTAAGCTGTACGCTGTGGATCCCTCCCCGCAGGTGCCTTTACCAGTGTTAAGTTCTCTCCCACACTGGCCGGCCGTGACCACAGCAGAAGTGGAGGAACTTATTGTCAATCTCAAGCAGGGAAAGGCACTGGGCAAGGATGGCCTTTCGGCTGAAATTTTCAAATCTAACCAATCATGGTGGGCTACTGCCTTGGCATTACTCTTTACAGGTATTAATCAGTCAGGGGATATTCCCAAGAGTTGGGAGCAGGCTGCTATTATTCCGATATATAAAAAGGGCCCCCCTGGCGAAGCGAAGAACTATAGGCCTGTTAGCCTCCTTAGCATAGCAAGCAAGTTATATGCAAGGTATTTGTTAAGGAGGCTGGAAGAATGGTTGGAGGCTGAGAGTTTTCTTAGGCCTGAACAGAATGGGTTTAGGGTGGGTTGTTCAACAGGAGACCATTGTTTTACTCTTGGCCACTTAGTGGGAAAATATGCCCAATCCTCGGGATTGTATGTGGCATTCGTCGACTTACGTTCGGCGTTTGATTTGGTTTCCAGGAACCATTTGTGGGATAAACTCTCTAATACATCGATTGATAGTCGCCTTCTCTATCTTATTCGAAGGCTATATACTAATACTTCCCTTCAGGTTAGATTGGACCAGGGAGAATCATACACTGGAATAATAGCAACTGAACGTGGGGTCAAGCAGGGGTGTGTGTTTGCCCCCACGTTGTTCAACATCTATTTAAATGACTTCATCCCAGTTGTTACTGATATACATAACCATCCTCCCAGGATCGGAAGTACTAATGTAGCCATTCTCTTGTTTGCAGACGATGCCATCCTTCTTGCTAGATTGCGAGTAGGATTGAATAGACAGCTGTCCGCCTTAGGTCAGTACTGCAGCCAGAATTTTCTCAAGTTGAATTATGATAAATCTAAAATAATGATCTTCTCGGCAAAACGTAAGGTCCATCGATGGCAGTTAAATAACCATGTGCTGGACCAAGTGAGCTCCTATAAGTATCTGAGGCTGGTTTTCCAATCAAATGGAGGCTGGACCATGCATATGAAGACTGCCAAAAGGCAGGCAAGGGTACTGGGGAAGTCGATTTGTAACTATTTCAGATCTAGGGGTGGGAACTTGGTGATCCCAGGGCTTCGGGCTTATAGGGCTAAACGCCTGACCCAATTACTCCATGGAGCCCAGTTTTGGGCACTGGGTAAGACCAAACCCCTTGAATCTATCCAGAATAGGTTTCTGCGTGTCATCTTGGCTGTTCCCAACCACACTCCCTGCTGTGCAATTCATCTGGAATGTGGGGTTCTATCTATAGGGTCCCACGTGTGGCTTCTCATTTTGGGATACTGGTTACGGATACGCTATTCTCTAGTGGCCCCTTCGGCTGTTTTGGTTTTGTCGGATAGTTTCGCCAACTCTTGCGTCTCTTGTGCCCAAAAGAAGTTGTGCTAGCTTGGATTCTCACCAGATAGCTTAATGACCTTGGGATACAGGAGGGCCAAGAGGCTGATCAAGCAAAGACTGATAGATGTCACTATTCAGGAGGAAATAGCCGATATGCAGGGGATGTCAACATTGAGAGACTTGGTGGATTTTTTGACTATTCTCTCCATCCAGCCCCCTATTTACAATATCAGCTAGGGGTCCAGGTGCGTAGATCATTCACCATGGCCAGGATGAATGTCTTCCCCTCAGCTGTCACAGAGGGGCGTTTCTTAAATAAGGACCCGGCCTTATGTTTCTTCGATTGTATGACTACCTCAGAGGACTCTATGGGACATATTTTTTGTTGTTGTGACAAACACACCGAGGCCAGAGAAAAGCGGCTGCACCCTGTGCTTGATGGCCTTTGACCTGGGCTTACGATCAAACAGAACACTTTATCCCTCCTTGCAGGGTAGAATGACGAACTCACCAAGAGTGTGAGTACTTATTTGTACTGTATTTTGCTAACTAGGAGCCATTAGCTGTACGTAAAATAAGGTATAGCATGGGCTGGGGAAATTGAGCTATGTAATTGTGATCTCATTTGTTGAGATGTATGTTTTATTTCTTTTTGTAATGGCTAACGCCACACAATTAAAAAAAATATTATTATTATTATTTATTGTCATCCCTAAGAAGAAAACCTAGGTGACGTTTCAGTAGGAAGATCCTTCTGTCTGCACAGAGTCCTACCGACTTCAAGGGAGGGGGGGGTCCATATGGATAAAAGTCTGATCGCATGGACTAGACTTGGGTAGAAGGCATAATATATAGCACACTGAATATAGCTAACCCAAAAGAGAGAACATTTGTTTTTCATCTTAATTTATTATTATTTTTTAAATCGACTACAATTACTTGTGCAACGGAGTAACTAACTACAGAAGTGGAGGTCACAGCAAAGAAACAAAAAGTCTTCTTAACGAAATTAATTACAATGGAAGAACATTTGTTTTTATTTCTTGTGTAGAACAAGGAGCATAGTCTTCTCTTTTTGCTCTAAGGGGATTTAAGACAGAGGCAGCATGACTCCACATAAAGCATTTGTCCTTTCCATCTAGGTGAGCATGGGTCATTGCCTAGTCTTTACACACCTGAATTCACCTGTTTTGCTGACAGAAACAAGGATAGTAGAGTTGGTCCCGTCCAAAGAGAAACATTTTCTCAAATTAATATGTTGTCCAAAAAAAATAATAATAATCCACCCACAACTCTCCTCCTGACCCATTCCATTGAGTTCTAAATCCAAAAAGAGGATGTTTGAAAATGTATAGAAGCTTATGTCTCTCTTACCTAGAGAGAAAGTAACTTAAATCTAAACCCCAGTTCAGAAAAAAGTTTGGATCCTCATCTGAGTGTCTTGGATCACACCCATCCCTATTGTTAGAAATAATTAGAAAATGCTTTTCAGAACTTCTACATGCAAAAAAATGAGTTCCAGTTGTACGCCTCATGAGGTTAGCTTTGTTTTAGCTGCCCAAACTCTTATGTTTTTAGACAGTATTGCTATAGGTGCAGTGACGGGATGGCAACATGACAAGAGTCCTGCAATCATTAAGTGATTTACTTTAATCCTCATTAACTGTACTGGATGCTATACCATCTCATTGTACATCTCAATGATAGTTTAACAAGTCAATTCTAAGCACGTCTTCCCTTTCCTTATTTACTACTTTGAAATGGAGGCAATTGTGTTTGAGGACAATAACAGAGTTGGATAACAGTAGTGTGCCTCTCAAGGAGAATTCTTAATTGTCAGACAGTAAAGGGCTATTTATTCCACTACATTCAGCTGGTGTCAAGGGCTTGGGATTGTACTTTTTAGTAAAGTTTACCTTCCATTGGAAATAGAGGGTTGAGAGGTCTGGGGCAGTTGTTAGCCCCCAACTTCCCAATAACCACGTGAACTTCCCTGGGTGAGGTTGTACAGAGTTTTGGAGTGACGTGTCTTCAATATGCCGATGAAGCCCAACTGTGGCCGTTTTTAGACGAGCGCGGCGGCGCCCGCACTTGTTTTTCAAAAGACCCGGCAGTCCATTCTACACGTGACGCTGCCGCCGAATGCGCGCATGCACGGGTGATGCGCATCCATTTCCGGCCACGAACTGACCGGGTCAGCGATCGAGGCCGTTAAGTTCGCGGCCGGAAATGGATGCGCATCGCCCGTGCATGCGCGTATTCAGCAGCAGCGTCACGTGTAGAACGGACTGCCGGGTCTTCTGAAAAACAAGCACGGGCGCCGCCATGCTCGTCTAAAAACGGCCTGTGTCTCTCATTTTCTTCAGACTCAGGTTCTGCTGTCTTGGTGATTACCCAGTGCCTGGCTGCCACTGGGGACTGGACACGGGCGATCTGACTGAAGCTGAATCCAGACAAGACTGAAGTGAGGATGGTTGGCCAGCCGTGTGACCTGGGAGACATAGGGACCCCTGTTATAGATGGTGTTCAGCCTTCTTTGGCCACTCAGATTCGCAGCTTTGGGGCACTCTTGGATCCACTGATACACCTGGACTGCCATAGCCAGGAATGCTTTTCACCAATTACATCTTGTGAAAAGGCTGAGACCTTTGTCAACAGATTCAGATTTGGCCACCTTCGTAACCTCGACACTAGACTACTGCAATGTTCTCTACATGGGGCTGTCCGTGACAACTGTCTGGAAGCTGCAGAAGACAGCGGATGTCTTCTATCAGGGTTGGGCCACCAGGAACACATTACATCTGTGCTTCAGCATCTACACTGCCTAGTGCCTACCAATAGCATTCTGGGCATAATTCAAGGTGCTGGTTTTTACCTATAAAGCCCTAATGGCTTTGGGTCCCAGGTATCTGAAAGACCGCCTCCTCCCTCATGTCCCGTTGTGGCTTCTGAGGTCAGACAGGAACGCCCTCTTGCAGGTACCATCTGCCTGGATGTTTTTACAGCTAGGGCATGTAGAGAGGTTGTAGCAGGGAGTAGTCCTGTGTGGCTGCTGCCCCTTTAAGAAGGGACAGGGTGGGCAGGACACTGGCCCTTTAAGGACAAACAGCCAGGGGAGCTGGCCACGCCCACTCTCGCTACAAAAGAGAAGCAAGGCAGAGAGGAAGGCAGTCTCTGTCTGGGAGCTGAAGGAGTCATATCTCTCTGATGAAGCCTAGACACTCTATGTTCTCTAGAGTGTTGAAGGCTGGCGAACCAGTGTGGAACCAGGTACTGAGGAGAGGCTGTGCGCAGGAGAGAGCCTTGTGCAGGCTTGGCCAGAGCCTGGGGCTTTGAGGCCTGGATAGATGGACAAGGGGGGCTGAGGTTGGTTGCTCCTGAGCCTGTAAGAGACTGACCTGGGTCTGCAGGGTGGAGGCGACTGAGCCGGCAGCCCTAGGGAGCGTGGCTACTAAGTCTAATAAAAGACTGTGGACTTGTTACCTTCTGAACTTTGCCTGGAATGTGTGGTGTCCTATACGAGGGTACCCCTTCCTCAGAGGGGGATTCAGCCAAGGCTTGGGCTGAATAGGCGTGGCAGTGGGGTGAGCTAATTCCCAGAGTGAGACCTCAGCGCCCTGTGTGGCCCTGGGAAGACCCCCTGCTACAGAGGTGTTCTCGGTGGCTGTCCCACGATTATGGGAATCCCTCCCCTTGGAGGTTCATTTAAACTCAAGCCTGTTCATCTTCCAGAAATATTTAAGGCCTTTTTATTTGGCCAGGTATTTGCATGCAGGGATAAGGTTGGGTGGGGGGTTAGGGGACTTTTAAGATGTTTTTACTGATTGTAAGCCACCCTGAACCTTGATGGGAAGGGTGGCATATAAAATTTAAATAAATAATACTAAAGACATAAGCCAACTACCCATTTCACATTTTGCATCACTGTCCTGCAAATGAACCCCTTGCGGGATCGCTCTTGAAGGAAAAGGTCATACAAGTGGTTCACCACCACCACCACCAACCCTGTTCTCTCTGATCAGGCTTGCAGCAGTCGAGAGCATTCAGAATTGAAGTTGCTGGCCACCCAGCCAGCTGCTGGCAAAGCACTAGTGCTCCCCGCCCACATTTCTACTCATGTGCAGAGCGTGCTTCCTTCCCCTTTGGCTGCCACACTGTCTGTTTTCATGGTACGCTTCACTGCAGACCACCTGTCGGCTCCACAAAGCAAGTGGGGAGTGGGAACCCTTCAGCCATCCACCACAAACACACACGGTTTAATCTGTGCCTCACCACTTCTTCCAGACCGGTCACTGCTCTGCAAGACAACACTTGCAGCAAGACAGAGAAGTCCCTGCCCGCCTAACCGAGACAGTTGGTCTGAGGCTGCTATGACAGTGGGGGCGCTACTACTGCCACCCTGTTCATAGCAAGGGTGTTTTACCAATGAACAGCTCATCACTGGAAGCAGCAGTGACAGCCACAGCCTCTATCACACTTAACCCAGCCCTGAATAAGGGCTGCCAAAGAAGGGGTGGGAACAGGGATCGGTGAGGGTTGGCAGAGCACTTTCACTGGCTGCTCTGAATATTTCCCATGCTTCTGGAATCAGAGAGCAGCATGTCATGGGCAGGTACCTCTTATTTTTACAAATTAAACACAGAACACTTACTCCATGTGACACATGCAAGTCAGTAGTAGTCACCGAAAACGTCCTCTGTGTGAGCCTCCGAGTGTTCTTATAGTGCAAAGTGGTCTTGGGAAAGGCATTTCATTAGACCGCTACTCCTCTCACATTTCTCATTCTATATCCCGCAAACCACCCCCGAGTCTCCTCCTCCCTAAACCAGCTTTCCCCCTTCTCCCATGCTGCCTCCTGTACCTGGAACTCCCTTCCCTCAACCTCTTCTCTCAACCTCTTCCCATTAGGCTTTCCCTAGCTCCTCATCCCCACAGACTGCTCACTGATGGTTCTTTTACCATCTTATCCTTCAAGGGCCCTCTTCTTCCACTACAACTAAAGGAAGGCACATGACCCTACAACTTCTTAACTCTTGTGGTTGTCTGGGGGCACCCTCCTGGATGTCCCACATTATCGGCAGGTCCGGATGGACAAGAGGGTGTTCTCAGGGGCCACGCCATCACTTTGGAATTCCCTCCCAGTGGAGATTACTCAGCCCAGACTTCCTCACCTTCCAACAGAATTGTAGGACCTGGCTCTTCCGCCAGGCGTTCGGGGGGGATGGGGGGAGGGTGGGACGGGTTAAATGGGTTGGGATTTTTATTTTTATATGCAAGCCAGAATTTTAGTAAAGTTGTTCTTGTATTTTATGAGACTGTTGTTTTATACTTGTAAGCCGCCCTGCATCGGCGAGAGGGGCAGAGTAAAAATGGAAAATAAACTAAGCAAATGCATCTCTGTCTCGGTTTCCCTCTCCCTTGTCTCCCCTCCCTTATCCAGCCTAGACTGTAAGCTCCTCAGGGCAGGGACTACGCCATGGTTTCCCTAATTCATGATTGTTCAATGCCAGGCACACTGCTGGTGCTATAAAAATATCTTAGAAAAGGTGGTCACCCTAACTAAGCATAAAACACACAAAGCCTAATTCCTGCTCACGGATGTTTTATAGGATTTCTGGCTGTTTCTCTGCATAGAACACACAGAGCATCACTAGAGGGCTACAAGCTATTTAAAAGGGGTGCTACTATATTCCTATATACTATACTGTTCTATGTAAGGCAGGTTTACAGTCAGATTGCATGTGTTAAAATGGAAATGTCTACAAAAGGGGGTTTTGAGACATGAAACAACTGGCAAAAATGAAGCTGTGAAAGAAGAATTTCCTGGCACTGAGTGACAAACAGATCTGTCTTAATCCTCATAAAGAGAGTGGGGAAGAGTAGGTCTGATGTACAGACTAACAGCTCTGATTATTACAGCCAGATTGGCTGTGCTATCCAAAACCACACAGTTCTTGGAAGAAACCCATCCCTATAATCCAATATTCATCAGAGAAGTTGTCCTCATTAATATATTTAAAGGTCTAAAGATGCTATTAACTCCTTTACAGACAGATGGAATTTTTTTAAATTCTCCTAAACTGCATACGGTAGGGGGAGGGGGACTGATGGGACAAAGTAAAAAAAGAGGAGGCTTCATGACTATCGAGTCAAACACTGTGGTTATGTTGCCATTTGCCACTAATCTAATGGGAGGATAACTACCTTCAATACCACATATTTAATTTTGGTCCGTGCTACCAAGAACAGATGCCTTTGAGTGGAAAGTTAAGTGTCAGTAGCTAAAAGCCTACTGACGGTTTCTCACCACTTGCACACACACAGAGTAGTAACATTTCACTGCTATGAGGAGGAGGGAGGAGGTTCTCATTAACCTACGAAACTGCTTCTTGTCTCCACTCTGAGCCTCAAAGAATACAAAAGGCCCACCAGCGCAGGAGGCATAGTTCACCCTCATTATAAGGCTCTCCATTACAAAGCCACCTCAGACAAAAGGGCTGCCGCTCTGCCTTGCAAGTCCACTTCAGCTCATTGTAAACATTTTGACATGCATTTCACTAATACGTAAACTCCAGGGCTCGCAAGCAGAGACCCTTACAAAGGTCATTTTGGGATTTAAAGTGAACACCACTTCAAGCTCATCTCCACTCACACCTCAAGCTTTGACTAGTACATCACACATCCCAGCTGTGTTGCAGATGAGATAGTTCAATGGGACAAACTCTTTTCTTGGTGTAACTGATACAAGCCTCCAGCTTACGATCAATAGTGCTAAAGGCACCAATTCCCTGGACAGCTCCTGTGGTCGGCCGGGAGCGCCTTCCTGGAGGTCCCACATTATCGGCAGTTCCGGACGGACAGGAGGACATTCTCAGCAGCCGTTCTGTCGTTGTGGAATGCGCTTCCAACAGAAGTCCACCTCAGCCCAGGTCGTCTTACTTTCCGCCAGCGATGTAAGACCTGGCTCTTCCACCAGGCATTCAGCAGGGGGGAGGGATGGGTTAGGTGGGGTGGTAATTTGGTTTCTATGGACCTGGATTTTGCTAGTTAATCTGTGCTTTATATATTTATGGATTTTATAATTGTCTTATACTGTGAGCCACCTCGGGTTCCCATTTTGGCGAGAGTGGTGGCATACAAGTTAATTTATAAATTAATTAATTAATTAAATAAAGCAGCTGCCCCCTCTTTCTACCTTCATTATTTCATTTAGATTTAGAGGTAAAAACTTAAGCACACAACTAAGCATACTAGGGTTTTGCAGTTCAAAACAATATAACCCAGTCCCAGCAAACACCTCTCCATGAGTTCCTCTCCCTTACACTATCTGGCCCACCCAATGTAGCCTATTTTATTTTATTTTATTTTATTTTATTTTGAAATGCCTAGCAGGCAAAGAAAAGGTTTTCAAGTTTTTCTATTATGGATGAACAGGAGGAAGCAAACTCAAAAGCCATGGGGCCCTCCAAGGTCACCTTGTCAACAGCTGCATCTCATTTATATAAGTGAAACTCCCACGTGAACACCTCTCTCAGTGGTGGCAGTATGACATGGAATGGAGGACAAGGGTCTCTCTTGGCAACCAGATTCTAAGCCACTGTATACAAGTCAAAACCTAATGCTACTCCTCACACAGAAACCCAAAGATTATGCAACACTAACAATACACTCATGATGACATAACCCTCTTAGTGTTATGCAACCGCAGAGCTGTTTGGGATCATTTTGTCCAACAAGATAGCCTAAGCAATGGTTTTGAATTACCTGACGCATCCCTGCCCAGGCTTTATTTGAAAACCTTGAGGGAGGGAGGGATATTCCAAAACCTTCCTAGGCAGTTCATTCTCTTGTTGAACTGTTCTAAAAATTAGGATTCTGCCTCCCCCCCCAGTCCCCAAACCTACTTTTCTGTAATTCAAAAGCATTGCTTCTTGTCCTAGTCTCAGTGGCAATGGAGAACAATTATCATCCAACTATTTCACTGCATCTTTTAAATGTCTGAAAAATGTCAACATGGCCCCCTTAATTTTATTTTCTTTAGGTTAAATATGCCCGGTCCTGTCATCAACATTTTAACTTGTATTCTAGACCCTTGGTTATCTTTGGGTATTTTCAGAGAAGACACACTCCACCCACTATACATGTTGCAGGGCTGCAATGTTGCCCTATGGGTGCCCCGTAATATGTATAGAGGTTGGGAGGGTAGTGGGCGGAGGGTGTCTTGTCTGAAAACACCTTTTTGCTCTTTTAATCCTCTCCAGCTCATCAACACCCTTCTTTAAATGATCAGCTCAGTACTAGAGAAAGATCTAACCACTGCCAGTTATAGGGGTATTAAACCTTCATGAGTAGCAACCCTAGTCACAACAGACAAGGCAACCAATCCCTGTGCTTGCATGCTTTCCACATAAGGAGAAACCAATTCCCATTATCACAAAACATGGAAGCCAGAGATTCCCTATTTGAACATGCACCTTTTGCCAAACCAACCTTATCTCTGCCCCAGGCAGAGTCTCCTTGGATCACCCTTCTCTAGAAGTGGAAGAACTTACTTACTTATGGTCAGTCTTCTCATTATGGGTGAGAATCTACCTCTTCCCATTTTCAGTGCCCCTCCACTCTGCTCCTCAGCCTGAGATCTCTGGGCCTTCCTCCAACATAAGTGGGCTGCTTTTTGTTTACTCTCACTTTAGACACATGCTATTTGACAGGCAGTAACCGAAATGGCAGGTAGAATGCACTCCACTCTATGCATCTCCTGAAATGTATTTTTCGCTTTTGGCTTGGTAAAATGCCTCATGATGATTTAGAACTAAATATGAAGACTATTCTAACAGTGGGAAGAAACCATTATAATATAATAAGGTGGTGGAATACAATCAATGAAAAGAATAATCTTCTAATTTTTCTCCTAACATGCTTAACTCTAAAGCTCCTTCAAGAACTCTCTTTAAACTTTCAACAACAACAAAAAAATCACCATTTCGCTGACACTAACAAATTTCATCCAAGGAGACTTTAGTTAAAAGGCGGCGTTATACGGAGAGGGAATGGGGACTTGTAATAGAATGTTTCCTGTTTCTTGATCATAGCAGCATTAGTGCAATGTTATAACGTCCCCTTCGTCTTGTTAATTGACTTAACTACTCTGAAAGGCCTGGGTCTTCATCGCTGGCTGCTGCAAGGGCATTCAGGTAAAAGCAATCTTAAAATATATTTCCAAGACAAAGGTATTCCACAAATGATTTTTAACACAAACTCTTTCTGGGGTAATTAATTTCTAATACAAACAAGCTTCCGTATTAAATTCCATTGACTTGAGTTTCAGCGGAATCTTAGAATACCTACAATTGTCAAGCAAACAAGGACCACACTGAGTTCTCTTGTCCCTCACAGTGCAGTGTGTACATTTCAAACTTCCAAACAGTGGTAAGACAATCCTCCACCATTCCAGACAATGAGAGTTTGCCACCAACTTCACCATTATTATTATTATAAGCATTTATATAGCGCAAGCAATGTACCTGGTGCTTTACAAAAAATAAAATAGACACGGTCCCTGCCTGAGAGCTTACAATCTAAAGACAGGGGGAGGGGAGACAGGGAAGGGAGAACAGAGGGAGAGACAAGGGAAGCGACATTCATGAGGATGCGAGAACTCAGGTACACGTTCTTGGCTTGGTTACAGTAAATTGGGAGCTTACAGATTACAGGTGGGGGATAATCCTGGGTGGGGATGATTAGCAGGAGTTAGGAAGGGCAGAGCGGAAGAGGTGGGGTTTTGAGGAGGGACTTGAAGGTGTGGAGGGTGGGGGCAAGGCAGACGAGGTCAGGGAGGGAGTTCCAGGCATGCAGGGCAGCAAGAGAGAAGGGACGAAGGTGGTTGGGGGAGCAGGGGAGGCGTGGGAGGGTGAGGGAGGTGATGGAAGAGGAGCAGAGTGCTAGAACAGTGGTTCGGAGGGAGAACAGGGCAGAGAGGTAGGGGGGAGCAAGGTTGTGAAGGGCTTTGTAGGTGAGGACAAGAAGCTTGTGCAGAATACACTCAGGAAGGGAGAGACAGTGGAGAGAGGAGAGGCTGCACATGGTCAAAGCAACAGGCAAGGTGGATGATCCTGGCAGCAGAGTTTTGAACAGAGATGAGGGAAGAAAGGTGAGAGCAGGGAAGGCCAGCAAAGAGGAGGTTACAGTAGTCGAGGCGTGAGATGACTAGGACGTGGATGAGAGTCTTGGCAGAGGAGACAGACAGAAAAGGGCGGATCTTAGCAACGTAGTGGAGGGGGAAGCGGCAGGATTTGGCGACGGAGCCAGTGTAGGGTTTGAAGGTAAGGTGCGAGTCGAAGATGAAGCCCAAGCTGCAGGCTTGGGGGACAGGAAGAATGGAGGCCCCGTCAATGGCAATTGACAGGGAAGAGGGAGAGGAAGGACTGGGAGGGAAGATAAGGAGTTCAGTTTTCGCCATGTTCAGTTTGAGTTGGC
>QEPC01010989.1:1736238-1752996 GCA_003113815.1 Sphenodon punctatus | reverse complement strand
GTTCAGAGGGATCCAGAGTGGACTTTTTGAGGATGGGGGAAGACAGTGGCTTGTTTAAAGACAGAGGGGAGGGGAGGGGAGGGGCAACGATAGAAGCAATGGAGGTCAGGAGGCAGGAAGGAATGGGGTCCAGGGGGCAAGTGGAGAGGTTGGAGGAGGAGACTTCCTCAAGGGAGGCGGGAGGGAAGGAGGACAGGAGAGAGGTGGGGGGAGAAAGGAGAGGGAATGCATTCTGACTATGCTCTGTTGCAGGCAGCAGTAGCAGCAATCCAGCTACTTTGTTTTAAGAAGTGATAGGACTTCGGCACAATTTCAGAGAAGCAGCTGGAACTTGTAAAAATTGAAAGCTTTTTTTATGGCCATTTACTATAAAATTAACCACAATAAAGCTGTTGGACTGGGACAGACTGACAATCACAGGATGGGAGACGAGCATATTTTTAGGGCTTTAAATCCCAAGGATGGGAAACAGTCTGTGGAAGGACTGCAGGATCGTATCCTAAGTGGCAATCTAGCTAACTGAATACAACTGCAGGCTAAACTGGGATACCTTTTTTATAGTAGCTAAACAGCATACTCTACAGATGGTCCCATTAACTTCAATGGAGCCCTTTGCAGCATGATGTACCAATCAGTGGGAATCAGGGTTGCTGTGGCAGGGCAAGTTAGCCCTTAACCAGCCACGGCTGCTGCTGTTGCCTATGTAGTCGGTAAAGTGCTTTAACTGGGAAGTACCAGATGTGACAGTAAAGTGCTTTAACTGGGAAGTACCAGATGTGACTGGGCTACATAGGGCAGCAACCTAGCATGACCTGAGAGCATCTAGACCAGTGGTTCCAAAACATCTTCCCCATGTGACCCCATTTTGAAATTTAAATATTCCCATGACCCCAGACAGCAATAAGGAGTATCACTTAGGCTCGTGACCCCATTCACAAATGTTGTAACTGCACTTTGAGTCCCAACTCACCCTTTGTGAACCTCTGACTTGGACGAACGCAGGAAGACCACTCATGACTCCAGAACAAGCCCATGGACGAGGAGAGTTCTTTCTTCCAGGGTAGGCCTCTGGAGGCTGGGACTCCTTGTGAAAGAGTATGCACATACAGGGGCTGCCTTACCTGTGAAGTCCAGGGCTACATAGACTCCAGGATCCCGGTTCCTCCAAGTCAGCCAGGGCTTCCTGTGCAGAACTGGGATTTCATGTCAGAAGGGGAGCTGGCCACAGGGACATTATCAGCCCCTACCCCTGACCGTCTAGCATAGTCCAGCCCAAGTAGAGCACTGCGATGTCATACACTACCATCATGTGCAGGGTTATGTCAGAAAGTGGGCATGACACCCCCTTAAACCTACCCCCTTTTCATTGTGGTCCCACCCCTTGTGGAGCATCATGATGTCACAGCACTCAGTAAAGGGCAGGATTATGCAAGAAAGAAGCATGACAGCCCTTTTCTCCATACCCTCTGAGTTTCTTCCAAGGTATGGAGAAACCTTATGCATCCTAAACTCTTGAGGGCAGATGGGAACCTGCAGGAACTTTAAAAGGTTTGAAGCTTCTTGCTGGAGCAGGTGGAATTTAGCCCAGAGTGGAGTCTGAGGAGATTATAAATTTAGCTGACTTTACAGGCCGAGGACTGATCCAAGCCCGCTGCAGGAGGGATTTACACCTGGCCCACAGAAACTGCAAGTAGCAGTGAGACTGTATATCCGATATGAACATTGCACACAGCAACTTTACGTGGAGATGGGAGGCTGCATATTGTGAATAAAGGACACTTGAGCAGAGGTTCTCCTGTGAACATGACTCTTTGAGCAGCATCCTGACAACCCTCACCCAGGTACCCTTGACCTTGAAGTGATGGAGAATGCGGGCACCTCTAACACCTGCCACCAACCAGTCTTGTTAAAGGAGGGTGAACCTGAAGAGGGCGAAAAGCATACATGGGCATGGCAGGGAGTACTCCCTAACAGTTCCCTTGAAAAGGTCATGCTGGGAAGGAGGACTACGCTTGTTTGAGCTTCCTGAGGAAGGTTGAGCCAGGTGCTGGAAATAGATGGATTCAGTAGGTCCCAGGAGTTAGAGCTACGAAGAAAACTGCCCTGGCTATTAAAGGGTTGTGCCCACGGCGGGGGCAACTGTAACAGTTTTGGTGCTGGATCAAGCCAGAGCTGCAGCATTTCATGAAACAACTATGTCTGGGGGTCCAGGAGAAATTCACCCAAGCTACAGGGATGTTGGGAACTCCTCCAGAGCAGAGGATCTAAGACAGAGCAGCACCTAGCCGCCAGAGCAAGACCAACAGGGAAGCACAACAACTGCACATGAATGGAGGTATTGGGGACCCCAAGGGGGCAGGTTCCCACAAGACTGTTACTACTGTGGACAATGGGGACATCTTTGGAGGCTAAGCCCTTCCCAGAAGTACAGGACTGTACAGGTTCTGGGATATTAGAGTGAGGAGGCTTATGGGTACACGGGCCAAGCTTGGAGTATACCTAAGAGATGCTGGGATTGCCACAAGTTGGATCACATACAGTGGGCTTGTCCTCATAGGGGGAAAAGGGACAGTCCTAAACAGAGTGAACAGGAAACTGGTGTTAGGAGGCCCAGCAGGCAGTGGGGTCTCAGAGCCAGTCTCCAATTATGTTAAGGTTCAAATATTTTATTTATTTTTATTTATTTTATAGATTTTTATCCCGCCCCCTCCTGAAATGCAGCTCGGGGCGGCTAACAACAATAAAAAACAATTAAAATCAGTTAAAAATACAAATATAAAATACGTCAATAAAACAGGGCTAAAAGATATTAATAAATAAATACATGGGCGGGGGATTAAAATCACCCCCCCACCCTCCCTCCCAAAGGCCTGGGCAAACAGCCAGGTCTTACAGTTCCGCCGAAATGTCAAAAGGCTTGGGGCCAGGCGAGCTTCCTCCGGAAGGGAGTTCCACAGCCGCGGCCCTACCACCGAGAATGCTCGCTCCATCGTGGCCCCCCGCTTAACACGGGGGACCTCCAGGAGGGCACCCCCGGCAGACCGCAGGAGCCGTTCCGGGGCGCGAAGGGCGAGGCGGTCCCTAAGGTAAGAGGGGCCAAGGCCGTATAGGGCTTTATAGATCATTACTAGGACCTTGAACTTGGCCCGGCACACTATCGGCAGCCAGTGCAGCGCTCGGAGCACCGGTGTAATGTGCTCCCGGCGACCCGTCCCCGTAAGAAGACGGGCCGCCGCATTCTGCACCAGCTGCAGCCTCCGGGCCAAGAACAAGGGAAGCCCCACGTAGAGCGCGTTACAGTAGTCGAGCCGCGAGGTGACGAAGGCATGGATGAGGGAGGCCAGGTCCGGGCCAGAGACATACGGACGCAGCCTACGTACCAGATAAAGCTGGCGGAAGGCAGCCTTAGCGACTGCCTCCACCTGCCGCTCCAGCCGCAGGTCTGCGTCCAATATGACCCCCAGACTCCGGACCTGCTGAGCTACAGGGGGGCAAACCCCCCCAATCAGGGGGGCCACCACCCCCTTCGCCCTCCCCACCACCATCACCTCCGTCTTATCTGGGTTGAGCTTCAGTCTGCTCCGCCGCATCCAATCCGCCACGGCCTCCAAACATTGGGATAGCACCGAGACAGCAGGGTCTGGGTCGGTAGAAAACGAGAGGTACAGCTGAGTATCATCAGCATACTGGTGACATCGCACCCCGAACCCTCTCACGACCTCCCCCAAGGGCTGCATATAGATGTTAAATAATAATGGAGACAAGATCGATCCCTGCGGAACGCCACACGGTAAGGCGCGGGGGCTCGATGTTTCCTCCCCCAACACCACCCGCTGGCTCCTCCCCGAGAGGAATGAACGGAACCATTCAAGAACAGTCCCGTCCAGACCCCCCCGGTCACGCAGTCGTCTCAACAGCAGCCCATGGTCCACGGTGTCAAAAGCGGCCGAGAGATCGAGCAGGATGAGAAATGTCGAACATCCCGCATCCATCTCCCGGCGGAGGTCGTCCACCAAGGCCACCAACGCCGTCTCGGTGCCATAGCCGGGGCGGAACCCAGATTGAAACGGGTCAAGGAGCCCGATATTATCTAGATGACCCTGGAGCTGGAGCGCCACTGCCCGCTCAATAACCTTCCCTAAAAAGGGAAGGTTAGAGACAGGTCGGTAGCTGGCGAGCGCGTCTACGTCCAACGATGGTTTTTTCAGCAGGGGGCGCACCACAGCCTCTTTTAAGCAAGGCGACAACCTCCCCTGCCGAAGGGACGCATTCACCACCCTCGCCAGCACCGTCCCCAACGTCTCCCCGGAAGCTTTTATTAACCAGGACGGGCATGGATCTAGTTGACAACACGTGGCCCTCACAGACCCCAGGACATCCACCACATCGGCTGGCGTCACTTCCTGAAACTCACCCCATAAAGATGGACCAGACGGACCCTCCGCCCCCCCGCGCTCTTCCCCTACTGCTATCAACCCAGCGTCGAAATCGGCCTGAATCCGAGCGATCTTGTCTGCGAAGTAGATGACAAACTCCTCACAGCGGGCCCGGGACAAGTCCCCATCCAGGCGGAGGGAGGCCGGACTCACCAGCCCCCGCACCACCCGAAACAGCTCCGCTGGACGCGACTTCGCAGACGCTATGAGGACGGCGAGGAATTCCTTCCTCGCCGTCCTCACAGCCTCCACATAGGACCGCAAATGGGCCCTATGGAGAAGACGATCGGAGACAGACCGAGTCCGACGCCAGCGTCGCTCTAGCCTCCTGCCCACACGCTTCATACACCGCAGCCCCTCAGTAAACCAAGGGGTCCTGCGGTGACGAGACCGAGGCAGAAGGCGCCTCGGAGCCACCCTGTCAATGGCCTCCTCCAGCAAGATGTTCCAATGCCGGACCAGCTCATCCACAGAGTGACCGTCCACATCCAGGGTAAGCTCCCTCAGGACCTCCTGGAACCGCTGGGGTTCCATCAGCCTCCGAGGGCGGACCATCCTAACTGGTCCCTTCCCCTTCTGGAGGGGGCGCGCTAAAAGACCGGCCTGAAGGAGGTAATGGTCCGTCCACGACAAGGGCACCGCTGTCACCTCCCCCACAACCGGACCCCCCGCCTCAAGGCCAGAGCCGAAGATCAGGTCGAGGATATGTCCCCCCACGTGGGTCGGGCAGATCACCTCCTGGGACAAGTTCATAGTTGCCATGGCGGCCATGAACTCCCGCTCCGCCCCAACAAGGCCGGCATCGGCGTGGACGTTGAAGTCCCCCAGAACCAAAGTCCTGGGGGAGCCCAACACCACCTCCGAGGCCAGCTCCGCTAGAGCGGTAAGGGATGCCGCCGGGCATGAAGGGGCCCGGTACACCAGCAGCACCCCTAGCTTGCCCCCAGCCAAATCGATCACCACGTGCAGAGCCTCTACACCCACAATCTCCGGCACTGGATACCTCCTAACAGGCCAGTCTTCCCTAAAAACAATAGCTACGCCTCCTCCCCGGCCGCTCATGCGGGGCTGATGCTGCACGGCATACCCAGCTGGAACCAGATCCGCCAAAGTTGGACCGGCCAGATCATCCAGCCAGGTCTCCGTGATGCATGCGAGGTCCACGGCCCCATCCAAGATCAAATCATGGATAATTGGGGCCTTGTTCACAACGGACCTCGCATTCATCAGCACCAGCCCCCCACGTGCGGACCCTGGACCCGGCACCTCCCTCCCCCTTAGTGGGGGGGCGATGACAACCACCTCCCTCAGGCACCGTGGACCCCCATCAAATATGAAAAATACCCAAACCTAAGGAGCGGCAAGAGTCCAAGCAGAAATACGGCCTTCAAAGAAACTGTTGAGCATGCCAACGTCAGGGACACCTCAAGCAGGTGTGCCCAAAGCGGGAAGCCCAGAGCAGGAGGGGTTCAAAACCCTACCTCACGGACCCCTACAAGGAGAAAAAGGGAGGAGCAGACTCCCAACGTACCCGAACTGGTGAAGAGCAAGTGGGCAAACCCAGAGTTGGGAGGGCTCACTCCTTGGGAGTTGTTACCAGGGAGAATAGAGAGCTGCTTGGGATTAGATTCTGTCTCAACACAAACCCTGCTTGGAGGGTGTGGCCCAAGTTGGAGGGTTTGACGGGTTACAGGAGAGAACTGCATAAAGAACATAAAGAAATGAAGAATGCTTGAGTAGAGATTCCCCTAAAAAGGGTGACTTCTTGGATCACATCCTGCCAACACTCACCCCAGGTACCCTCGACCCCCATTACAGCCAGAGCTTCCCAAACTGTGGCCAGGGCTCGCAGGTCAGGTTGTGCTATAGGGGGTGGATTCAAATCTAGAGAGAGCATGAGTGCAGCCACACAAGCTGGCCATCACTTTGGGTGGATGAGGCAATCAGGCCACATGACCTGCCCCACCACCACACAGGGAACCCAAGTGGCCAGGCTGCTGTCAGAGGTCCTGCCATGCCCCAGGACAAGCCAAGAAGCCAGCTAAATGTGTGGCTGCCTAATCGCGCCTCACCCACTATCCCCCGGCCCAGCCACTATCCCGCCCCCAGCTGTGATACAGCTGAACAGGGATGGTGAACTTGCCTGATGCTCAAGGCCCCATGGCAGACCTCGCCATGTAGTGGGACAGCACAGGCCCAGCCACACAGACAGCGGCCCCTTAACTCGATCTGGGGAGCATTACCAGACATTGGGAAATGCTGCTACACTCTGCATCCCTGGCCTTCCTCAGCAGACATAACACATAGCAGCCAGCTGCCCGCCCCACCCCAGGGCAGGGTGAACATCTGGCAGCTGATCCCCCTTGCATCGTGGGGAAAGTCTGAACGATGTGGGGTAACGCTGCCCATATCAGGTTAGCATCTCATGTGGCTTCACAGTGTGGTTGCCATGTTGGTCCCAAATGTAAGCGATAGGAGATGAAATAGTTCAGATATCATTTAGTGGTCCTACTTTTTTGATGAGAATCTGCAAGCTTTTGGGCCACACAGGGTGCTTCCCCAAGCTTGAAACCTCAGTGGATTAAAAAACACACTGATATTTGATATGTCTTGGTTTCTGTCTGGGGTCAAAGAATTATACTTTATTCTCAGCATGAGAGCCACACAGGCAAAATTTGGGAAGTCTCTGCTATGGACTTGAACGCCATTTGTTCCATTAATTCGCCTCACTGAAACAGCTACGCTAACGCACTATTTATTTCTCATTATTTAGGTATCACAGGGTCTCATGCTTACTCTCATTCAAGCTCATTTAAACATGACTTGGATGAGAATCAGATCAACCTTCTGCTTTGCAGTAACTTACTTTTGAGGAGAAAAGAATGTTTTAAGATCGAGAAATGCACTATAGGGGGAAAACTGCAATGAATTTTCCGTGTCTTTTCCAATTAATAAGTAAATATACTCATTTCTAAAAGTAATTTTAAACAAAACTTTGCTAGAAAAGGCAAGCTAGCAGTACAGTATTTTCCATTTCCTTCCATTCATAGCTTGTTTGCTTATTGCACACCACCCTTTGGGGGATGAAACTTTGGGTGATTTCAGATGTTACGGCGGGCCCCATTCACCACGGGCCATGGGGTGGTTCGGACCATGGCCCGGGGTGAAGGGGTGTGCCAACAGACGTGAACTGCTTCTCCCCGGGCCGCGGAGACTGGCGAACCACGGCCCGTGGTGAATGGGGCCCGCCGTAATATCTGTTGCGGCACTGCGGATCACGGTGGGGGCAGGGCCGCGTAGCGTGCTGCCGCATGGCCCCACCCCCTGCGTTCCACAATGGCCCTCCCCCCGCCTGACGGGCAGCACAAGCGACCAATTCAGCCGCTCCCGCCACCGCAGTCGGGGGTGAATGGATTCCACCACCAGCAGGGGTAAGTGTACAGACGTGACGTTTCGTTCACCCCTGCCGTGGTGGCCATTCACCACACTTCTGGACCCGCTCATGTCCTCGGGTCCAGAAGTGTGGTGAATGCAAACGTGGCCCGCATTTGAGTGTGGTTCAGGCGTGGTGAATCTTGGATTCGTCACGTCTGAAATCACCCTTTGAGCGCATTCCCACGTACAGAAAAATGCTGGTATTTCTAAATGCAGGCAATTTGGAAATGGGCTTGCATTTATTCACACCAGCATTTAATTTGCGCATTCAAACAATTTTAAAGAATGCGCCTTTCACGTTCCCACAAGCCCCTCAGGTGGGTGGTGGGTGGAGAGGAGGAGGAGCGGCTGTCACAGCGCCTCGCTTCCTGGGCTATCGGCTCGGGGAGAGGGGAGAGGAGCAGAGCAGACAGTCGAGAAGTGAGGTGCTGTGTAACTGACATGTAACTGACTAGCCTAGTCAATATCATGTCAGTTACACAGCACCTCACTTGCCCGGCTCTCAGGTCCGAAGAAGGGAGAGGAGCTGAGCCAAGAGCTGGGCAAGCAAGACACTGTGTAATTGACATGCTGACACCGACATTCTGACAGGACGATTTATGCGGGTCATTTCAAACTGTCAGGGGCTCTCCCCTGTGCCACCGCCGGGGGCCCCAGTGGCAGGGGATACAGGGCCGCCAAAGAGCTCAACCCCTAGAAACAACCCTGCATCCACTCACCCCAGCAGGCGCCCCGAGCAGGTCGGGCGCTTCCGGGGATCCCCGATCGGCTCTGTGGCAGCACGACACATCAGGACTCTCCTCCCCTCCCCCCCGAGCCATGTAGCGCAGAGGCGGGGTCAACACCGTTGCGCCGCTCCGTCCAGGGGGCGGGGCTGCTAGTATAAACGCCAGCACTGCGAAGCACACAGCGCCGGTGATCAGAGAAACTGGCCCCTTTGGAGTGAGTGCGTGCAGCGTTTGTGGACCTTGAACCTTTCCGCATCCTATTTCCCTTCCTCGACAGCTTGGCAGTGTGCTAGTGTTGGAGTCGGGGTGCGTGTGGTGAACCTTCTCCCTTACTCCTGTGTGAGAGTCTGTGCATGAGTGAGAGAGTGTCTGTTAGCGCGTGTGGGTGCCCTTCCTCCCCGCTCCTTCCCCGGGTCTGTCCTGTCCCCTGTGGGTCTGAGTGAACCCTCTTCCCAGTCCTTGTGATCCTTGGGTCCCAATCCTTCCTCCCCTCACTTCCAACCCACAACCTTCCCATTTCTTGTGGTGTGCTCGGAAGACTGTGGTGGGTGCAAGGCAGGCTCAGGCACTCCAGTATTCTCTGCTCGGTACCCTATGATGATAGAGGCCTGAACTCTCTTGTAGGTTCGAAAGGCCACAATTCTATCGTGATGACGTGTCCTCGTAATTCCCCCTCAAACAGTGTCTGGAGTTGCACTTGCCCGTCGCTGTCCCCCCAGGGAAACCTTCTTCCTCCCCGTGCTCCCTTCTCCCCTTCCCCTGTAACAGTATCACCGGCGCTACTTTCCCCCTCCCCCGGGAGGAGGAAATTATCCCAGGGAACTTGGGGAACCGGTACGGGCAGTCCAATCCTTGACCAGGGAGTTGAGATATGTGAAAGCGAAGCAAGCGGAGCTAGAAGCCACCGTGATGGCCCGACCAGCGGGTCTGGGCGCCGCTGCGGCACCTCCAGCCACAGAGGCTTCCCCTGACCCACCAGAACCCCAGGAGGCCGGGACAGCTGCACCCAGTGAACCAGAAGGCCCCAAGGTAGAAAAATTCCTTGGGGACCACCGTGGGTTTCAAGGATTCCTAGCACTTTGTGAACTAACACGTACCATGCAATCGAGAACCTATTCAACCGATAAATTGAAGGTGGCCTTTATCATCGGGAACAACCCTGTTAAAGGGCAAAAGCCCCCTCCTAGCTGATTATGCGGGGTTCCTAAAAGAGTTGACCTTTCTGTTTGACAATCCCCATCGGGCACACGACGCGGAAACTCAGATCATGTCCCTCAAGCAAGGGAAGAGGAGTCTTCTTGAATATATAACATACTTACAGCAGCTGGCCCTTGAACTCCAATGGCTTAAGGAAGTATTGAGGGTACACTTTCATAAAGGGCTAAATGACAAACTAAAGGATCAGTTCGCATTCACCGCCTTGCCAGAGACGTGGAAAACACTCGCCAACGTGACCCTCCAAATTGAGAAAAGACTGGCTAAACTCCGTCGGGAAGGACGACAAGACCCTCGAGCCCCGTACTTCCCACGAGCACCCTCCACCTCTTCGGCTAACCGTGAGCCTAGCAAGCCAGCGGATCCTAAGCCCATGCAGTTAGGGGTTGCAAGGGGCCCCCTAACCCCTGAAGAACGGGATTGGTGACGCCAGTCCCGGTCCTGTTATTATTGTTCGCATTTTATTCAGGCTCATCCTTCATTGGCCCCACAACGTCGGAAGTCGGGAAACTCCATAGGCCGAAGCAGGGAGGGGCCACCTCGGCACTGAAGCAAGTTCCGTCAGCTCAGGCCCCACTGCGTACCCATTTTTGGGTTCCCATAACCCTGATGCTTGCCCCATCCCGCTCCTTGGTGGTATGGGCCCTCATTGACTCGGGAGCCTCAGGTAACTTCATCGATGTGGGGCTCGTGCACCATCAACGGATTCCAACTGAACCTAAGAACGTGCCAGAACCAGTCCACACGATTGATGGGTCCCCCTTGATATCCGGCCCTATAACATCACAAACGAGGTTGTTGGTCTGCAGCATCAGAAACAATCAAGAGAGCCTTGTTCTCGACGTGGTATGTTCCCCCCTCTTTCTAGCAGTATTCAGCGTACCGTGGCTTCATACACATAACCCCCAAATCTTCTGGGCTGAAAACCAACTCCATTGGGCCTCCGATTTCTGTCTACGCACCGGTTGTAAACCTCCCCCATCACCAGGATGCAGTGCTGCCACATTTGAAACCCCAATTTCCACACCTCCGCAAACACTGCTGGAATACCAGGACTACAGTGATGTGTTTAGTAAACAATGCGCCACCACATTACTACCGCATCGGTTGTACGACTGTCCAATTGAGTTACAACCGGGAACAGAGCCCTCTTTTGGACGAATATATGCGCTCTCCATCCCTGAACTAGAAGTGCTTCACCAGTATCTCGATGAAGCCTTAAAGAACAAGGCTATTTGCCATTCATGCTCCCCTGTGGGAGCCCCGATTTTCTTCATACCAAAGAAGGACAGAGGTCTCCGCCCTTGCATCAACTACCGGGGACTCAACAATATCACCATCAAAAACTGGTACTCCCTACCACTGATCCCGGAACTGTTGAATCGGCTCCAGGGTACTCGCATCTTCACAAAACTTGATCTAGAAGGGCATATAACCCAGTTCGAGTCAGAAAAGGAGAAGAGTGGAAAACCGCCTTCCGGACTCGATACGGCCATTTTGAATATTTAGTTATGCCATTTGGCCTAGCAAACGTACTGGCCACCTTTCAACATTTTATAAATGACATTCTGTGAGACCTGCTAGACGTCTTTGTCATCGTCTATCTTGATGACATCCTCATTTATTCTCCGACCTGGCAGCTACACGTAGAACATGTGCGAAGGGTCCTCCAACGACTCCGGACCCACCAGTTATACTGCAAATTGGAAAAATGCACATTTCATTTGACGTCGATAGACTTCCTCGGATTTGTAATAACACCTTCTGGCATTAAAATGGATCCACACAAGGTAGACACTATTTGACAACGGCCCCCACCGAAGGCAGTCAAACCCCTACAACACTTCCTGGGAAGTACCAATTACTACCGGCAATACATTCCGAACTACGCCGAGATCACGGTACCGCTCACCCATCTGCTTAAAAAGAACCAAGAGTATGTCTGGGGGCCAGACCAACAGTATAGCTTTCAATACTTAAAGGCGGCTTTTACCACGGCACCCCTCCTACGACACCCTGACTTCCAGCAGCCCTTCCAAGTAGAAGCAGATGCCTCCAACAAGGCCCTTGGAGCGGTCCTATCACAAGAAGACCCCGTCCTTCACCGGATGTTGCCGTACGCCTACTACTCCTGACAATTGAGTCCCGCGGAGAAAAATTATACCATCTTCGATAGGGAACTACTTGCCATCAAAACAGCATTCGAAGCGTGGCAACATTACTTGGAAGGTGCTAGGCACCCTGTTACGGTCATCAGCGACCATAAGAATTTAACATACCTACAGACGGCCCAAATAACCAACGCCTGGCATGCCCATTGGGCTCTCTTTTTTGCACGTTTTACTTTTGTTATCCGTTACCGCCCTGGCAAACTAAACATTCTAGTGGACGCCCTTTCCCAATATCACAAGGGAAGTTACGAAGATAGGCAACCCCAAGGACCCTTGTTGGACCGTAAGGTGTTCGCTACTACCTGTGTGTCCTGGGATCGCCTTGTCCAAGCAGCTGCCCAGGAATTACTTCCAAGCACAGACCCTGCATACATTGAGGAGGCTGAACTCCTAAAAAGAAAGGGGCTCATTATTGTACCCCCGTCATGCTACCTTCACATGCTATGGGCCCACCATGTCGCCCCTCTAGCCGGACACCCTGGACGTGACCGGACCTGCCAACTAATCCAGCGAAACTATTGGTGGCCAACTCTCACCCCAGATGTACGACATTATGTAACCAACTGTGCCACCTGTGCTCGCACCAAGACCGCCAGACAAACCCCGGCAGGCCTCTTACAGCTAGCAGAACCACCTCAAGGACCCTGGCAACGAGTGGGCATTGACTTTGTTGTTGAATTACCCCCATCCCGGGGGTATATGATGGTATGTGTAGTGGTGGAACACTTCACCAAGATGGCTCATTTTATTGCTTGCAAGGGACTACCCACTACTCATCGCACGGCCCTTCTGTTCATACGTCATGTCGTAAAACTACATGGTTGGCCACTAGAACTAGTAAGCAACTGGGGGTCCCAGTTCATCTCGCATTTCTGGAGGGCCCTCTTCACTGCATTACACATACGTTTGAAATCCACCACCGCATACCACCCACAAGCAAATGGGAAGGTAGAGAGGGTAAACCAGGACTTCGAACAATACCTCTGCTGTTATATTAACTACTTACAAGACAATTGGTACACCTGGTTGCCCTTAGCAGAATTTTCCCACAACAACGCCCCAAATGCTTCCTTTGGGGACTCTCTTTTTTTTGTGAACTACGGGTTCCATCCCCAGATAGGGACCCCTGACATTCCAGCAGCGGGGAGCCTGGTGCAGCATATTCAACAGCTCACGCTCTTGCAAAGAGCACATTGCTCCAATCCCGACAACGATACAAGCAACAAGCCAATGAACACCACCGATCGGCTGAACCCCTGCAACCGGGAGACTATGTCTGGATTGCTAAGCAACATTACCCTTCCACACATCCCTCAAAGAAGCTCGATGGCAAGTTCTTTGGACCATATTCCGTAGAAAAGCAAATCAACCATGTCACCTTCAAGATAACCTTACCATCCCACCTTCGTATTCACCCAACCTTCCATGTGTCCCTCTTGAAGAAAGCAACTCCACCCGAGACACAGATATCACCACCTCCCGCACTGGACATCGACCCATCACAGACCCCTGCATACGAGGTGAAGGCCATTCTCAATTCCAAACTCCATTGGGGGCGACTCCATTATTTGATAGACTGGACAGGGTACGGCCCAGATGACCGTTCTTGGGAGCCCGCCACCAAGGTGACTGCTCCTCGCCTCCTTTGTCTGTTTCATCGATGTCACCTGGAGAAGCCCAGACCTCACTGGAGCCTTGGCAGGGGGGCTCGCAAGAGGAGTACTGTCAGGGGCTCTTCCCTGCGCTGCCGCCGGGGGCCCCCGGTGGCGGGGGGTACAGGGCCACTGAAGGGCTCGACCCCTAGAGACAACCCCGAATCCACTCACCCCAGTAGACGCCCCGAGCGGATCGGGCGCTTCCGGGGATCGCCGACTGGCTCTGCAGCAGCACGGTGCGTCAGGACTCCACCACCACCACCGAGCCATGTAGCGCAGGGGCGGGGCCAACGCCGTTGCGCCGCTCCCTGCACCTGCAGGCACGTCAGGGGGGCGGGGCTGCTAGTATAAACACTGGCGCTGCGAAGCGCACAGTGCCGGTGATCAGAGAAACTGGCCCCTTTGGAGCGAGTGCATGCAGCGTTTCTTCCAACCCACAACCTTCGCATTTCTTGTGGTGTGCTCTGAAGACTGTGGTGGGTGCAAGGCAGGCTCGAGCACTCCAGCATTCGCTGATCGGCGCCCTCTGATGATAGAGGCCTGAACTCTCTTGTAGGTTCGAAAGGTCACTATTCTATACTGACGGGCACGTGTCCTCGTAATTCCCCCTCAAGCAGTGGTCGGAGTTGCCCTTGCCCGTCGCTGGCCCCCCAGGGAAAACTTCTGCCTCCCCATGCTCCCTTCCCGCCTTCCCCTGGGGAAGATTCCCCCTTCCCTGTAACACAAACCCGCACTTGTAAAGGTAGGTTTTGGCCACTTGTCAATACACTTAAAAAAAAAACAACGGCAAGGACAGTTAAAGAAGCGCATACAGTCTCTTTCACACTTCAAGGAAATATGCGGGGAAAAGAAAAAAGCGCTGGTTTGCTATATGTGGGAACGTGCTCATGGACTATAGAAACCAAATGCAGCATTAACATTGTTGAAATAGGAATATGCACGAGTCCTTTCAGCGATGGCTGGCAAGAAACCCACTCCTTGATCTTCAACTTCTGAAACAAGCTCTGGATGGTGAAACTGAAAAGGCTGCTGTGTGTTTGTTTTGGTTTTTTCCTCTTCTTTTCTATAAATTACTCTTCCCTTTTGATGTCTATTCTAGCTCATTTAAGGGAAGTGGGGGGAGCAAACATCAGGTTAAGATGAAAACTGTCCACACAACAAGTTTGTGTTTACAAGCTCAAGAGCAAGTTTCATTTGAACACAGGTCAATGCTGCTTTAAGAAAACATCACATACCAAAAATCACACATGGTTAGAACACATCACGAGCCGAGAGGAATTGTGGACTCAGTCTGTGAGGCACCGAGCCAGTCTGAAAAGCCCTTTGAAGTTAGAAAAACATCCTCTGGTCAGAGCACATTTGTGAAACCGTGGGACAGGCGCTTTAAACAACATTCGCTCCGAGATCACCTGCAGTGTGCCAGTGGATTGGCGCCTGTGTAATTTCAACAACATAACCCTTTATGCTCCGCAAAAAAATCACTTGCTCCAAAATATATCATGTCAATGGGACATAGTGAATAGCATCAGAAAGCAAGTGCCATATCACACACAGCTCCCTGTAAAACATCCTTCCAGGAGTTCCCAAAGGAATACAAAGTTTGTGCAAACCCTACAAAAACAGAGCTTCACAAAGGGATGAAAGAAATATCTGGTCATGGTGGCAGTGTTCCAGAAAGGCAATTGGTCGCCTATCACTAGAGACAATGAAAACCCATGCTGTACAAAATTTATTCAATAGCTCCTTCCAAGAAATGCACTTAAGTACAATTGGTTTGGTTTTATTTTAAGTAATTGACCATTTTTAGCCACAAAACTATTCTTGATTTGTCCAAGTAACTCTTTCTTCTAGCTAAGAAAGAGAGAAACTCACTTAGGTCCTGACCCTGCAGTCTGGTCCCAATGGCAGATCACTAGACCTATACATGTAGGTTTCCCAATGACTTTGCTAGGGCTCTAGTTGTATACAAAAGGTCTGCCCGCATGGATTAGCTTGAAGGCTAATCCACGGGGGGATTCTTATGTGGAGGATTCTTATGCCGGTTTCTGGCCTCACATCAGGATTGTTCTGGTGTAACCACCATCAAAAAAACCACCCCCTTCAGGATTATTGGGCAAATTCTGACCTGGAAGATAGAGAGCAGATATCAATGGATTTGCACAGGCATCACAGAAGGCAGAATTTGACCTCACAAGTAATAAATTCATACTGAAAAAATATGCCTATTACAAGGAAGTTTGCTTTCATCTGTCTCTTTATTGTGGGCATCATCTACTCTCAATTTTTGTGCAATAGACTTTTCAATACGAGGGGTAACTGGATTAAAAAAAAAGAAAGGATGGCATGGATGTGAAACCTGGAGGAACAGGGCAGGAGGGATGCATCCTCCCTGAATTTATTAATTATTATTATTATAAACATTTATATAGCGCCAGACGTGTGGCCTGGTGCTGTACAAAACATAGAAATAGATGTGGTCCCTGCCTGTGGCTTACAATCTAAAAGACAAGGAGGGGGAGACAGTGGGAGAGACAAGGGAGAAGACAGACAAACATTCAAGCAGATGCGAAGTCTCTGGTGCGTGTGCTTAGTTTGGTTACAGCAGTCTGCCGAGGAGAGCAGACAGTAGGTATATGGGAACGACTAGCAGGCACTGGGAAAGGCGGAGAGGAAAAAGTGGGTCTTAAGGAGGGATTTGAAGGAGCGGAGGGTGGGAGCAAGGCGGATGTGGGCAGGGAGGGAGTTCCAGGCATGGGGGGCAGCGAGGGAGAAGGGTCGAAGGCGGTTAGGTGAGCAGGAGAAACGTGGGAGAGTGAGGGAGGGGATAGAGGAAGAGCGGAGAGCACGTGCAGGAGTGCATAGGGAGATTAGGTCTGAGAGTTAGGGAGGAGCTTGGTTGTGGAGTGTTTTGAATGTGAATACCAGGAGTTTAAACAGGAAACGTTCAGGAAGGGGGAGCCAATGAAGAGAGAAGAGGAGAGGCTGCACATGGTCGAAGCGACGGGCAGAGTGAATGACCTTGGCAGCGGAGTTTTGGATTGCAATAAGGGGGGACAGGTGAGAGCGAGGGAGGCCAGCAAGGAGGAGGTTGCAGTAATCGAGGCGAGAGATAACCATG
>QEPC01010989.1:1722436-1735304 GCA_003113815.1 Sphenodon punctatus | reverse complement strand
GGAAGGAGCCTGTGGAAAGGGAGAGATTGATGACATGTAGAAGGGGGGGGAGGGGCGACAGTGGGAGGAATCGAGGTCAGGAGGCTGTTGGGGATCGGGTCAAGAGGGCAGGTGGAGGGGTTGGATGAAGAGAGCAGAGTGGAGATTTCCTTGAGAGAGGCAGGAGGGAAGGATGTGAGGAGCGGTCTCCTCCTTTATTTTGGCCCCCCACATGAGAGCAAAATACACAGGCATTTGATTTAACAGGAGCATCAGAGGGTGGGGCTTTGGAAAGTCGGGGAGCACAGTTGTCCCCCCTCACTTGGGACTATAGTTGCTTGATTGGCTAGTAGGGTCAGTCTTCTTTCTTGCTTGTAATATCCTATTAGGAGTAATCAACAAAAACAAAATTGTGCTTAGCCATTCTGCCCTTATCCATGGGGCAAGCATTGCTTTCCCCTGTTCTTCAAGTGGAAATTTAATTCCCATGGCCCTCTGCGCTGTCCTGTTCGGACTGTATACTGGCATTACTGAGGTTGCCATCAGAAACACGCAGGACACAGAGAAGAGTGGAGGACAGCTATTACCACTGTGGAGCGAGCAGGGGTTCTCACAAAGTTGATGAGGATCCCTACAAAGTTACCTGTTGTTTTGCTATATGTTTGTTGCCAAATCCATAGCGCTCATCGCTTGGGAATCTTTAATTCCTTGGCTCATGCTGTTTCAATTCTGGGCTTTTTAGAGGGAAAATAAAATAAGAAGATGCCACAGGTGCTGAGTAAGCTGCATTGGCAAAGACATACTTTGTCGATGAACTACACATTGCTGTATGTGTACACTGGCTAAGGCATTGGCAAAATCTGCCCAGCACCTGTCCCTACTAAGGGCTAAATGCTGCCTTTGGATAAGAGCATGCAGCTCCCATCCAGTTCAAAGGACACTTGACAAAATAAATTTGTCCAACGCTCGGCTGTAGCCCTGAATTTGCACAAGCATCAGCTTCATCCAGATGAAAAGAGGAAAAGCCAGAACAAAAGCAGCCAGTTAGTTCAGACACATTAAAACTTCAATGGTGCTTCTTGAACAGAGTGGAGGTGTTAAATCTGGTGACCTGATGAAATCCTAATTTGGCCAATTATATTCTGTCTCCTCAAAATCTCTTATGTAGTTTTGACTGATATGTTATCTTCCTAAACTGCTTGCTGCCACATTTCAAACCATCACCAGCTGCCTTTCAGGAGGCAAGAGGCCATATGGGCAGGGCACATCTGAGGCAGCAAAAGAGGTCAAAACCTGTCCTGCCTTATGCCAAAGCATTTGTGTTGGTTTATCATTAGGTATCAATAAAACATACATAAAACAGTTTTATGATGAAAATGCAGATGTGACTAATGAGAGCTCGTTGGGTCGCCCAACTCCCTACACTGTTAAGAGTCATGTGATATTTTAACTGTGCTTCCAACAGACCAAGGCAAAAAATACTCTTCATCCATCTGGTCCATTGTATTCTTAACTGGAATAATGAGATGGGACTCCACTCACAAAGCTAAGATAAGCGACACTACTCTTCTGTTTGGAAGGCAGTTGGATCCTAGACCTTAAGGGTAATCTTGTTCAACTCCCTACTTCAAGCCAGAACACCCACTACCTACAGCAGGGATGGTGGAAACAGTAAGCTGGGTGGGGGGTGGGAATCAATTATGAATGCACACAGTTTGTACTGACCTCACTATCTTCACCGCAAAAATCCTCATTCAAAGCACACTAAATTAAATGGAAACACCCCCATCGGCTCCAATGGGCTTGGTCCAGGACCCAAGTGCTTGGGAAAACAAGGCCGTGGTTTAAAAATTATTATACAAATAAGGCCCAGCCAACTCAAAAAGTTAGTTACAAATAAAGCTAACAAAATATTTTAGTTCAAGTTTCCCAATGACTCTTGTGACACATGACTCCATATAAAGAATAAGTCATTGAAGGGAACTGGTAAAGAGCCTTTACAAAAATAATTTAAACAGAGATAACCTGTACTGTTTACCCTCAAAAGAAAATTAACATTCAGCTTGGCTAAATGCAGCATAGTTTTTCCATGAGAAAATATCAATGTATTATTTATTTCTCTATAAGTACTTGTTTGGAAAAGCCCTTTCCTCCCCACCTGGTCTTAAGCTAAAAGCCACAGTCTGCATTTAAACAGTGTGTACACTTTTAAAAAACTTCTTGTTTTAAAAAAGCAGAAGCATACGATCTGCTTCTCATATAGAAAGTCAAAAGTTGACCATAAAGAAACAGGCAGATTCCCAGTATAAACCTACCAGGATTACATCAAAGACCTTCCTCTAGGATTAGACGATTGATTTCTTCAATGCTTTTCAGAGTTTCTTCCAGGATATTTTGGGTTTTATTGCCTTAGACCTTGCTCAGCTGGAATGAGACATATTCTGCCTGCTAGATTGTGATGTGCTTGCTCTTGAAGGAGAGAGCACATGTATTGTACATATATGCACACAATTACTATGTACAGGGTGAGAGAGACTGGAAAAGTGCAGAGAACATTATAAATGTTTTTTTAAAAGAGAGATGAAACACTGAAAGAGAGGAAACACTAAGAGAAGTTTAACCTATGCACCTTATGCAATCCAGCACTGCCATTTACACCAAAAGCCTAGTATCCTGAACTCTTTGCTCACAGAAGACTGTCAGTGAAGTCACAAGGATTCCCATGTGCAAGGAGTACAGGATCAGGCCTTCTCTATGGGTTGGTGCTTTCTATAGGACACTTCAAAACAAATGTGCTATGACTTGGTTTTAAAACCAAACCACCATTCACTTTATTTCAAAATAAAATTAAATATTGGTTTTCCTTCCTTGTGTCATTAATCCTGATGGAATTCTATATGCTTTCAGACAGGACAACAGGAAGTAGACTATTCCTTGGTTTAATGTCATCATCTCTTTGGAGACTATCTCCGAGGGCATTGCAACACACCCTCCTCCCTTCCCCAAGACAAATCTGTCACCTCTGTACTGCACATCATTCGCCTCAGACTATGGATCAAAAGAATCAAGTCTGCTCCCAAATCCCATTCCTCCTGCAATACAGCACTTTGTACTGTCAGTTCCCCACTGAGCATATCCCCTTATTTTATACCTCACAGCATGTGTGGCTGCACCCCAAGATCAAACACCCATGCATGATTTTCTTCCACAGATCTTGAATCAGAGTTATACTTTAATGGGAACCTCAATATGCCTAATCCTTTAAAGCTGTCACAGTAATGCTCCCAAATACATTCAACTCCACCACAATCACAAAACACAAAGTGCTTCTTACGGACGGACGGCACAGCGATGGTTCTGACCGCATGTCAATCCATCTATGATCTAAAGAGTTACATATGTTGTATGCATTTGCTAGACAGGAGCCCACAGTTCCTTGGCAGAAAATCCAGGCACTTGCCGGGGAGGAAGGGAAAGGAGTTCTACAAATTAAATCCTGCACAAAATAAAACAGTTACCTTTCCACACTTCAATGGACACACACACATTCACAGGGGATTTGCACAGCAAGTGAGACAGCAGATTAACGCCTCCAGCATCTAAAGTCAATTACAACCCAAAATGAGTTTGATGGTCTCACCATATTAATGGCATTTTGTATTCATAAAAAATAGGAGCACCACACAGCTGGGAACAAATCAATATGGTTTGCAATCTGGCTCTTCTCCTTGAACCCAAACAACAGGGGCATTGCCAGATTAAAGCCATGATGGGTGTTAAAGAGCATGGATGACATCTGTCCAAATATTTCAAACATTCAGTATGTTTGGGGGGGGGGGGGACTGAAATGTGCTCACACCAGCTCCAAGACTTCTTCCAGGTGCAGTTGTAAACCTTGGAAACGTATGTGCACGTGTATTATACACATGGCATCAGAGCAATCAGACAGGCTGCATTTTTGTCTTTCTTATGTCCAGTTCCTGTCAGGGAAATTAGCCTCCCACTTTGACAATGAAAGCATCAATGCTCTTGATCTTCCAACAGGAGAGACCAAGTCACATTAACACCTTATAGCCATGATGAACAAGCCACTGAGTTCAGAAGAAGTCCCATTGAAGCTCATGGCCTGTGTGTCCAGAGCTGCACTTCAGGGACAATAAAAATGGCACTGCACGTCCATGAATATCCACCACAGTGGACTCCACATCAAGGGTATCCAGTTTTTAGAAGGAAGACATCCTTTTGATCTACCCCAGATATTTCATCCTGATATCCAAGGCTATGCTTGTATTAGGATGTTTCTATCCCACTACACCATTACACAGCACAGAGGCAGTTGCATCACTGACAACCACTGAGATCGCTATGGTGGTAAAAGCACCAGACCTACACGAGCTTTGTCACCACAGTGTGCCATTGCTAGATATTTTGTAGACCCTGCACAGGCACACCTTGAAAGCTGATCTGGGATCCGGCTGATGACGACAAGAATAATAAAGATTTTGCAATCAGCATGGACACCAAGGCCTCAATGTGCTTGGCCACTTCAAGCCTCACCAACAGAAATGGAATTTGCACTAGGGAAGTGTTTTGAGATCAGAGTCTTAATTCTGTAGAGGATGGAACTGAGCAGATTCCAACTAAGCCTCCCATACCCGAGTTGGCTCTGCACAAGACAGTCAGCAATAAAAACTGTGCTTTGCAGCTGATGGCAGCTAACCTAATTGAATACACGAAAGGAGTATTGTGGTCAACTGGAACCCAGTCCCTTTTCAGCGCAAACTTCTTCCCTTAATTGGATTTTTAGGGAAAAGCACCCAAAGCTGCAAAACAGCACTCAAGCAATTCAAACCAAAAGGAGACAACTTGTTACAAAGAATCACTCCAAACATTTTGTACATTTCAACATCTGCAGTTTACTTTTCTACTAGCCTTTTGATGCTAGCATTCAGGAAGCAGAACCCATCCACAAGAATTTCCGTAAAGGCCAACAGCTGGAGTTGCGGGAGGGGTGCTGAGTGAACATTCCATTTTGTTTTAGAGATCATCACTGAACAATAATTCCCCTCCCTCAGGGGAATTATTGAGTGATCAACCCGTACAACACTTCAATACTCAAATGCCTTTTTCCTCTGTTCCTAAACCAGTTCAAAATGAACCATAAAAGTCAACTGAGATCATCTTCTGAGAGGCACCTACAAATATCCATTTACTTAGCTCCTCCTGGGTCTTATTATAGATCTCACAAAAACCTACAGAAGAATCTTCTGTTAATGAACTCTGGTGCAAAGAACATTTCCACATGTCTAGAATCACATACAACAAGGATGAGAAATGTCTTGCAAGCAAAGTTTTAGTATAAAAGTCTGGAAGAGATTATTTACTAGTAAGCCATTACTGAAGAAAAGAAAGAAAGAAAGAAGAAGAAAGTCACATGCATCATGTTACACGTACAATTCTAATTTACAATGAAAGCGAACATATTCAGTATAACAGACCCTGTCTCTTTCATGAGTGTTAGGCGGTGATTCTTTAGCACAAAAAATAGCCTTAGCCAATATAAATGAATGGGAACCGCACTGGCGCTAAAGGCTAATGTCAGCACCGAGTAGCCACAGAACTATGCTCTTGCGAATGCCAACTGCCCGGGCGTGTAGGGAGGCGTTCTCGGTTGCTGGCCCACAATTGTAGAACTCCCTCCCCTTGGAGATCCGCCTAAGCCCAAGCTTGTTCATCTTCCAGAGGAGACGCAAGGCCTTTTTGTTTGGCCAGGCATTTGGCAGGCAGGAATATGGTTCAGTGGCACTTGGTTGTGGGGTTTGTGGGAGGAGATTGGGTGGGCTGATGGGTTTTTAATGTATTTTATATTTTTGATTTTCTAATTGTGATGTTGTAAGCTGCCCCTAAGTCTCAGGAGAAGGGTGGGGTAAAAATGTAAAAACAAACAAAACAAATTAAGCTAGTGTAAAAGCTAGGAGGTACTGTGATTGGGAAACCCAAATGACGCAACCCTCCCATGTCACTCAGATCCACGTCTCCATCAAATGCTGTACAGAATGATCTTTACAGTGACGGAACACAATCTCTTCTCTGTCTAAAGAGATCAATTTTACAAGCTTTGTTTACAGACAGTTTATGGGTCATTTGGCTTTCCTATCAGCATCCCCAATTAAATGTGTCATATGAAGTCTAAACTTATCTTTGAAACAAGCCTAGATAAAAATGCATCTCATTCCCCATTCATCTCCACCATATGGCGCAAGCAAGTCAACTTTTTAATTTCATAACACAAAATATTTTAATTTATGCTTTCCATCATATGTCAATTTAACCTCCAGCACATAGCTTTAAAACCATGTAAGGGTGTATAACACTTTCCATATGGTAACTGCATTGTGGCTTTTAATTGTACCAACTGATATCCTTCAAGGATAATTCCCCTGGAATCCAGCTTTCTGTGACAGTATTGGCCAATTCACTAATCTCATCACCATGGCACTAATACTTTCAGAGACTCTGATTGTTAGCGTTCATATTGTAATTTTCCCAAACGGGAGCCGTCAAGATGTACTACGTGCACCACTAATTAAATTAACATTTGCGACACCCAAATTTCATTATTATTAAGGCTCTTCTCTCGGTCTTTTAATGCAAAGTTTTGAATAACTTTGGTTTTAGCTTGCTACACCTGTTGTACACACAACTAATAACTGTTCAGGCTAATACATTAATTGTTCATTCTGCTTCTCTGCCAGTCTAGCATATTTATTTAGAGAATGCCAACACTAGGATAGGTTTTGTGCATGCCTGAAAGTTTTAAAGAGAGATCGTTTAAGTAGAGAGACAGTTCCCAAACACGTTTCTCTATGAACATCTGTCCTCATATCTCAGTCAGTTTATTTCCAAACACCAGTTTTGACAAAATGTGTCCTCACATCTATCATAAGGGTAGGTGTGCAAGTTTTGAAAGTGGACGGTCATACAGGATGACTCCTCCCCCAAAATATTGTTCACCATTATTTAAAAATAATTGCCAGCTCCTCCACTGGTACAAGCCTCACTGAAGTAAATGGTGCTTGTGCTAGTGGTATACCTTGAAGACCAGACTGCTCAGCTTTCTCCGCATCAGAAGACTGGAAGGAATCCCAAGGATTATCTGTTCCTGCCATTCAGCAGGATCCCTAGTGCCTACAGCATCCCTGAGAGATGCCCGTCTAACCTATTTTTAAAGGCTTCTAGTAATGAGGCCTCCACAACTCCCCTTGGCAAATTATTCCATTGCCTAACACAAGGACGGGGAACTCTCCCCTCCCCACCCCCAGGGGCTACTTTGTAGATTAATACAAGCTCCAAAGCCACATACAAACAGGAAGAGGAGGGTTCCGATCATAGCTCTGTGCCTATCCTTCTGTGCATGCCCTCATCTCTGCCCTTACCCTGAGCTTACTCTTGCGGTGCTTGGGCATAGTAACTGAATCTAAGGGATAGATCCAGGCACTGGAAAAGGGCCAAATACAAAATCTAGGCACAGGCTGCATTTGGCCAACAAAGTCTTTGTTCTAAAGTAGGTTCTGGTAACAGAATCACAGAAACAGAGCCAGAAGGAACCCCAAGGGTTACAGTGATATACTTTATGACGCTTTAAATAATGGTTGCCAGTATTTAACAGCCCAATCCTTAAAGAAGTCTGGTGTTGCAACCCACTTCCCTGAGGCTTGTGCCAAAAATGCATTTTGAGGGGCGGGATCCACTGACCTCTTTAAATGGCCTTTAAGACAGCATCTTTCTAGACCATCAAAGGGAAGCATTTTGAAAATTACTTTAGCATTCAGAAAGCAGCCCATCCATGTGTGTGTACATGTATGCATGCACGTATGCATGCACATATATGCTATTTTTAAATATTTTTTTTAAAGGGAACATCCTGTTTAAAGAGAATCTAAGCTGACACTTTGTGGTCTATTCTCCTCCCAAACAATGCGTGGAATGCCCATTAACGTCAATAGAAGTTACAAGCGTAAAACATATGGAAAGCATACCCCAGTACTGGAACTAGCAATATCTCTTCATGCTACGTGCTGTAACATTCCCCACTGATGTCATTAAGAGTTGAGTGTGTAGATTAAGAGGAGCAAAAAGCCCTTGTAGCATACTTGAAACGCTAACCCTTTCCTACATTTCCTTGGAATGACAACTTCCAACCTTGCTCAGCAGGAATCTGTTTGTTTGGGATTCAACTTATTTAATTAAAAATGACAGACTTTTTCAACCCCAAACTCCAATATCAACGAGACACGCAACTAAGAAACTACAGCTTTGAAGATAAAAGTAAATTGAATTTAAGCAAATGCTATATTTAAAAATTTCCCCTTTAGCACTGAACTGCTTCTTGAGGGGGGAGGGGAAAAAAAATAATCACAAATAATGAAGGGCTCCAGAAATAGTTTGTAAAAATAAACAAGCTGAATAAATAAAGGATAATCCTCACACAATGACAGGAACCTTGTCCCTTTTACTTCAGCAGCAAATTAACTCATTCATAAAGTATCAACAGAAGTGTATTCCCTTGCCGTTAAAAAGTCTTTGTGATTTACCACCTTAGTGGTTTCTATTAGCATGAAAAATAGAAGATAACTCAGGCACTCAGACTTTTCATGGGTGCCACAAAAATTTCCGCTTTCTTCACTTCAGCATCATGTGGAACAGGTCGGCTGCAATTCAACCCACAACCTACCAAGTAATTAAAACATTTAGAGCACAGCAGCCCCTGCTGGGTGGGTGTCAATGGTTTAATGAGATCAGAGTTCTCATCCCAGAACAGAAGGTTGTTTACACACCAAGAGTGAATATTTCAAATGCGTTCCCCCACTACCCTTGTTCATCCATTTGCCCAACAACAGTTTACTGCCATAAGATCCTTCCCAGATGACTAATGCATTTAACAAAAGTTGGGCACTAATTAGTTCTCTCCTTATGAACATTAGGGGAAGGGCGGAAATCGGTTTGAGACAAGCTTGTTCTAACTGGGAAACTCTTTAAACTATGGTTCAACAACAGAACAGCCCTGGCACCTTGTGCTTCAGCAAAACAGCCAAGTACCAGTGTAATAATTACCGCTCCCCATGGCATACAAGACTCATCCATGGAAATTCAATCTTATGTTCTAAACTTTACTTTTTTCATATGTTAGTAATTCGTTCCTTGTTGCTTTCACTACATTACACTGCTATAGCTACATTATTTCCTGAAATATTAGCTTATTTGGAGAACAGATGTGAAACTGGTCATTGCAACAGACCTGTTTTTGAGCAAAAAAACATGCGTAACTCCAGCTGGTCCAAATTCCCAGTTTCTATATAATTTACTAAGTACAATTTCTCCTTCAAGAAAAAGTCTAAATGATCCCAAACCTTCATCAATAAAAACTTAAGATCTCAATCCTGTCAGTCATTCAGTCCTCTCTCAACGCCTACAAAAACAACACAGGTAGTCTGTAAAACTTTGTAGACTCGATCCCAAACTAGATGTTTTCAACAGAAGAGGCTCACACATAAGATTGCCAGTGCAAAACACTACTCCCAGGGCTGCCTTTACTATTCTGCTAGGTGAAACCCAAGTGGATAATTCTGTGAATGTAAACACCATTTTTGTCTCTGTTTGGTCTAACTGTTCTCACCACAAACCAAAATAGCAACAAGTAAGATCTGTTTTACTCACCAAAATAGGTTTTAATGGAAGACCAATCTTGTAACCATGGCAAAATAAAAGGAGTAGTCTTTGGGGCTGCATGGAACACTAATTCAATAAATCTAAATGCGGGATAGTACAAACTTCAGCCAATTCGTCTGTAACAATACTCTATTGTTTGGGTATAGACAATTATCACTTAACATTCCGTACAGTTGATTATTGTTACTCACCTCTACATCATGAAGTAATATAATAACCAAGATATTCGGCTGCAATCCACCACACATCTTGGAATGATTATATATGGGGATCAGAAATAGGGCTTAGAAAAGAATAGGTCTTGCAGCCTTCATTTACGATTGTACATACAGCATGTCTGTTTCTAATGATCCTTTAATACAACTGATTCATCTCCTTTCTAGAAGAATGCCAAAACAGGACTAAAGCAATTAACAGGCAATGGGGCCATGTGTTCAGGGCAGCAGGGTACCATTATGTTGAAACAGTGTACACCAGACTATTTTAAAATGTGCAGCCAACACCTTCTTTGGAAGAGTGTGTACAAACAAACTACCTACAACTTTACAGTACAGTACAGACTCAAAGTCAACTGGAGCGAACTGCCAGGCTCTTGTGGTGTTGAATACCTTCAGATAAAAATAAAAATAAAAAGTTACTTTGCACTAATAGTTTAGGGATGAGCAAACCTCATACAGTTTGAGAGTTTTGCAGAGCTTACAATTCTTTGAGTTTCACAAAAAGAAAACTAAGAGTCTAAGATCCCCTGCCTGCTATTTTAAATCCTTCCTCTCCCCCTCTATTCAATTTAAATTTATTGGAACTTTCTCCTAGGGAAGTTCATGTATGAGGAGTGGGACACATACATACTAAAAGCTACACTCGCAAACACCGACACACACCAGCCTGCAGTCTTCAAACCACTTATCCAAGAACAGTCCCACTGACTACCAAAGGACTACTCTAGAGAAAATGGTTTGACAACTGCTGTCCTAAAGAATAGTACATATGCTTATAAGCGGTTTTGAATGAGAATCTCTCTCCCAGTCTGTGCCATTTGTCGGTTTCCTAAACATACACAAACAAGTCAAATTCTCCAGCCAATGATGACTGTGAAGATTCAGTATGGAACATAGAGTTTACCCTTCCTCAACAACAAATAGTACCTTGCACCTAAATAGCAACTTACTCCCTTCGCATTGTCTCAATCAACCTCCAAACTCATCCCCTACTCCTCTCGAGGAGATGATCTTGGGATAGTTTAACAAATAATCTTTAGCTTTTGCTGCTCTACAAAGCTTATGTCGCCCACCTCTCCATGCATTGCACACACACCCAGGCCAAGAGAAAATTCGCCAAGGTTCCCCATGCAGGTAAAGGTTCTTCTCCATGCAAGTTCTCAGCTCACCTAATAGAAGGAAGGACCAGACGAATCTTACTGAAGCATCACTGACAATGAATGGATTTTTTAAACAAGCGGAAAGTTTTGCAGGATGCTCAGCAGCACTATCTTGCCTACTATGGTTTTAGACATAAGTTCCTGCAAAGCACAGAGTAGGTCTCCCTCATCTCACAAGTTATTCTTCCACTGATCCCAGCCAAAGAGCCTGATCCAAAGCCTACTGAAGTCAAAAGTTACCTTTCCATCAACTTTAATAATTAAGAGTTAGGCTCTGAAACAAAAGGAGGCCCATCCTGACTCCCATCATCCATTCACTTTCAAGAGAGGAACTGGAGAAAGATAAACCATGGAGAAAACCCTCTCCCCACATCCCGCTTGTCTTGGGGGGATCTGAAGAGACCACCCCGAATCAGAATGTTTACAGGAGAAGCAACACATGAAAATCTCAACAATTCTTAAAAGGGAGAGACCCATCCTTGCACTAGAACTAAAGTGGAAACCATCAACCCTTTGGAAAGACTTAAAAGTCCCAAGGCTCTTTCCTGGCTGTGCTGTCATCCAGACCCCTGTCAGTGTTCCTGCTAAACGGGCACTGCTAAAGCCAGCAGCTTCCCCCTTAGGATTGGCTCTTGGCCAGGGGCTCTCTGCTCTCTCTAATCACTTTACTAATTAGCTAGGGGCAGGTGATTTTCCTGGTGCCAGAACACGAGTTTGTTTCTGCAGCTCCAACTTTATCAAAGACAGAAAAAAACCGCCCACTGGTCAACTTCTACGGGGGTGGAACCATTCCCCAGCTGAGAGAGAAGGTAGAATGGAGACTTGGCTTCCAAGGATGCAAAACAGAAGGGATAATAACTAACGTACCCTGGTGCTGGAGAGTCTACAGACAGCCCGGTGCGGACAGCCTTGCTGGAGTCCCAAACTGCTGCACCCGCTGCTGCTGCCGCTGCCGGAGTATTTTTGCTTCACCATCCAGTCCTCAATCCCTTTGCGAGCCAGAGAGGAGTTCACTGCAAAACTATCACCTAGAAAGAAAGCACAGGGAGACAATGGTACACTTGCACCAGCAGCTCCCCTGCCTGCCCCAAGCCCCAGAAAGCACCGCACTCCGGGGAGGGGGTGGGGGCAGCCTCAAGAGAAGCCGCCAAGCAAAGTTTTAGGGGGTGAGAGAGTTGGGGGCGGGGGTGAAAGTTGCTAGCAATCAAGAGCCATCCCTACCTTCTGGACTTTCTCTCGGTTTACAAACGGCAGCTAGGCAGATCCATGGGAAAGTGTGGGGGGAAATAAAAGGAAAGATCATTAGACACTAGGAGAAATCCCAGCCACAAACCAAATCCAAACGGGGGAGGGGGGGGGCTGGGGAAGTGGCAGGAACTTACCATGTTTCGAGTGAAGTTTCCCCATTTCTCTGCATTTATTTGCAATTGCGATGCATTGGAGTGTTTCAGTGGTTTTGTAAAATCCCAGCGTTCCCTTTAGCCATCCATGTGCGCTCTCTCCCACCCCTGCTAAAGCAAAAGCAAAATCAAACCCGCCGCTCCCCTTCTGCAGCACGGTTCTCTGCTCTGCTCAAGTCTTTCTCTCTCTCTCTCTCTCTCTCTCCTCTTTTCCCAAAGACAGAGGCGGTTACAAAAGACCTTACTTCACCCACCAGGGAACATGAGTGACACCTCATTGAGATTAGACCACTTGCAGGCAGCCTCTGGATTCCTATTGGACTGAGGCGGCACATGAAAGGGAATAAAGATCCTTTTGGAGTCTCCAAAAAAAAAAAAAAGG
>QEPC01010989.1:1695622-1720513 GCA_003113815.1 Sphenodon punctatus | reverse complement strand
GGTCCCTGCCCCTAGGGCTTACAATCTGAGAGACAGGAGCTGGGGGAGAGACTTAGGAAGGGGAACAGAGGGAGAGACAAGGGGTCTAACATTCATGAAGATGCGAGGTCTCAAGTGCACGTACTTGGCTTGGTTAGACATAACCTCTAACTGTCACAAGCTAGGAGTGAATAACAGGGAATGGATCACTCTGTTACGACCTGTTGGGTACTTCTCTGAAGCAACTGAAGGTGACCGCTGTCAGAGACCAGATGCTGGTCTCAATGGATCATTGGTCTGATCCAGAATGGCACTTCTTGTGTTCTTCTGTACTTCTCTGAGGCTGTTTTCACACCTTACAAAATGGGCACTCCTCATTTTGGGATTTCTTGTGGCTCCTTTGATTGATCTGACATGGTGTTGAGGCTGCTTTCATACCTTACAAAATGGGCTATTATACTAACTGGAGATAATACAGATTATTATAATTGCTGGGGGTTTTTTAATGTGTGAATGCACTATTCTCCTTTTTATGCTGCAAGATTTTGGGTCATTGTAAAAGGCTGCTTTCACACCTTACAAAATAGGCTATTATGATAACTGGAGATAATACAGAGTATTATAATTACTGGAGTTTTGTAAAGTGTGAATGCACTATTCCCCTTTTATGCTGCAAGATTTCGGGTCATTGTAAAAGCCACATTTGGTAACTCTTACAATGACCCAAGATCTCGCAGGGGAATAAAAGGGGAATAGTGCATTCATACATCACAAAAATTGTGTAATTATAATACCCAGTATTATCTCGTTATTAAAATATCCCGTTTTGTAAGGTGTGAAATCAGCCTTTTACAATGACCGAAAATCTTGCAGCATAGAAAGGGGAATAGTGCATTTACAAATTTAAAAACTCCAGCAATTATAATACTCTGTATTATCTCAGTTATTATAATAGCCCATTTTGTAAGGTATGAAAGCAGCCTCAACACCAACATCAATCAAAGGAGCCACAAGAAATCCCAAAATGAGGAGTGCTTCTAATCTCCCAGATTGGTCTCTTAGAGCTGGAATCACAGGGACCTTGATGGAAACTTCGTTTCAGTATGAGATGCAGGATTCCACCTTAACTGGCTTCATCAAGCATTTTAATCACAAGGCAATATGCTCTCTTGGAAGCCAGGCCATTTTGAAGTTTAAAGATCTAGTTAAGGCAGCATTGCAAATTATACTCAAACTTTAACATGACAGTTAATTATATGTTAAGGCAACTTTCTCATACCCTCCTATTACTACAGAAATACCTTACCTATAATACAATACTATGAGCTATTTCCAAGTAACCTTCACAAACCAAAGGGAGACATCCCTTTCAACTAAAAAGAAACTGACACTCTATCATTTATTAAGTATCAGACCAATCTACACATTCTTCCTCACTCATCAATACAAAAAAAATCGGTGACAACTGAAATTAAACTGCGTGTGTGTGGTATGGAGACTGTGAATGACACTTATACGTGGTGTGGAATATATGAACATTTCAGTTGTCGTATTTTTTCTTATTAATGAATGAGGAAGACTGTGTAGATTGATCTGATATTTAATAAATGGTAGAGTGTCAGTTTCTTTCTAGTTGAAACGGGTGTCTCCCTTTGGTTTCTAAAGGTTACTTGGAGATAGAAAAAGTAAATGTTAACAATTTACTATTAAATAAAGTAAAATGGTACCACCAACATTGGGGTGCATCTGGACTGCGAGCTCCCTGTTTGCTGAGCTGGGGGATGCGGTCTGGCCTGGGTACTGGGACGGCTGGGTGCTAGGCTGGTGGATGGGCTGGGTGGGGATGGACTGCAGAATGGGTCCTGGGGTGGGATGGGTGGGATCTGCGGGCAGGCAATTGTTTGAGCTATGGGGAGGGTGAAGGGGGGAAGAGCAGTCAGGTAGGTGGACTAAAGGAGCAGCCGGACGGGGGAGTGGATGAGTGGGGGGGTGTGTGTCAGGTTGGGGTAGGGATAGGAAATGGGGGCCTGAGGTGGCCCCTCCAGGGAAGGGAATGCCTGCTTCTAGGTTAAAGCGCCCCACACTGTAGTAAACAGCCATCAGGCTCTTGTGTGGGCGGTCTCTCCTATAACGAGAGGAACCCAGATCATCACAGGGTGGAGAAGACAGGAGTCCTGCAAGAGGGAGGGAGGGTACAACATGAGGCAAGGGCAGGCAAGCAAAGAGGAAAATTCTCACGCCAGATTCGAGGATACCACCAGGGAACACCAGGAATGGGAGTGTTCGTGAGAAAAGGTCCCGGGTCCAGAGGTGTGGGTCGTTGTTCCCGGCCTCCAGGGAATTCACATGCACCACTCTCTCATGTTCGGACTGGGTGTAGTAATCCTCTGGGGGAAGGAGGGGAAGGAGCCCACACTCACAGACGTTCACTCGGCGTCGTTCACACACAAGCACACTCAGAAACACACACACTGAAGACACAGGTATAACACACACAAGCACACTCAAGGACACACACACACACTAAAGACAAGGTTACACAGACACTCTAGACCACTAGCAAGACTCTCACAAAGCAAGGGGGGGGGCAGCCTCTCAAAATGATTACCGGCAGGGATTTAGCTATCCCGCCGGTCTTTTTATGTGCCTGCTCTGGGGCTGCTCAGGTGTTGTCACTGCCGGTCCCATCCCCCAGCCCCACACTTCCTGCATCGGGGTGGTCCCCGCGTCCTGCAGCGCTACAGCCTGCAAGGTGCATGTGCGCCTGGTTGCCGAGCAACCGTGGGAGTGGGCAGCACAACATCCCCCAATCCCTGTGGCTCCAGGCCCTGTCCCCCCATCCGGGTGCCGTGAGGCCGCTCGCTCCCAGGCCGCCCAGGCGTCCAGGAGGAGCAGGCCACGCTGCGATTGCCCACCTGGCTGGGAGCCCCAGCTGACGTAGTGAGACCCTGACAGGGGAGTGCAAAGTGAACCCAAAGGCAGTGAGGGGGGGAGTGAAGGGGGGAAGAGTGAATGGGGGTGGCAGGTTGGGGGAGAGTAAATGGGGCTAGTTGAAGAGTGAACAGCAGAGCAGGGAAGGAGTGAATGGACAGGAGGAAGTGAACACCCGGGGGGAGAGTGAAGGGGGGTCAAGGGAGGAGTAAACAAACAGACAGAGGGATGGCGGTGAACGGATGGAGGGGGAGTGACCCTGAACAGCCGGAGTCTCAATGGATGGTTGGGCAAGGGGGAATTAATGGATTATCCCTCTTCTGTCTTTGAGTGCACCCCACAGAGGAATGCGCTCAGTCATGGAATGGTCTGCGGTCGCCTACATGATCCCCAGCATTGTCCCTCCAGCGGGAATCATGTAGATGGCAGGAATAGGAGAGTTGGTGTCCTCTGCCCCAACTTTCTCCCCCTGGCAGCCTTACCAACCCCAGTTCTCTTCCCCCTGCCAGCTTGAACTACACTTTATAACAAAAGGGCATTCAAGTGTTCCTTGTGTGGCATGCAGATATGACCGATCAGCAGGGTCGATGGTAATGCAACATGAATGATCAGCATGAAAAAGTGCAACTACCAGCATCTGAATTATCAAGGTGGTACTATGTACATAATCGATCAGCAATGACCATATGTCAGTTGCCATTGTTTAAATTAATTTGACCACACGACAGTCACCTGTCCTTCCACAGGCTGAATGATCGTGCATCAACGCATTCATGACCAATCAGCACTATATAACAGGAAGGCTTTCAAGCATTCCCTGTGTGGGAGGCAGGCATAATCAGTCAACAATGTTTATGGTAATAAAACATGAAGAATCAACAGCAAAAAGGGCGGCTACTGGAATCTGCATCATTGGTTGAGCTGACATTATGTGCATAATCAATCAACTGTATTGACCGTGTGGATACATTCAATTCAATTCAATTTATTATGGCTTTAAGCTTCCGCTATAGTCTTTAGGAGAAATAAAAAACACAGACACAAATAGGGTAAATTAGATAAACTAGATAAACTAACAATACAAATTAATACCCTACTAACAAACAATAAAACAACAAGTATGGACCAGGTGGCCCCTCCTTCTTTGTTTTGCTTAGTAATGCTTGTTAGTTGATAATTATTATTATTATCTTGCGATATGTGACTTATTGCCTGCACTTGTGTGGATACATAATATGTGAACGTATCATTCATTGAGATGACACTGTGTGCATAATGGATCAACTGTACTGACCGTGTGGATATGTAATATGTGAACGTATTGGACCACACAATGGCATTCAACTGTCCCTATACAGGCTGAATGATCGGGGCATTTATCAGTGGTACTTTTCAAACATTATAAAACACTCCCCCTTTACATAATCTTACATTTGGAACCATTAGCGCCTACTATGCAATAATCTCACATTTTTGAAAGTATCAGGTTTAACATATACAGTGGAGAAACTTTGGAAATCCTATCAATAGATTTAGTCACAAACCCGGAAGTGTTTGCTCTACTACTTCCCGTTGAACAGCCTAGGCATGGTTGACACGAAAGTTTGCAACTGCCTTAACTATAGAGTCACTACTGCAGTTCTATAATTCCTTCACTCAGACATTAAGGTGATAGGCAACATAAAAGCATAAACTCTGAGCCTTGTTTTGTTAACTCCTCGGAGATCAGTGGTACTTAGAGAAATTAAGTTTTTCTCTGGACTATAGCCCCCATCTTGCAAACACTTGTTCATGTATAGTTCTATTTAAGTCACTGGCACTAAGCATGAATGTTTGCAGGATTGGCACATGAGATTTTGATCCTGCATATTCTTCCTTGTGCAAGTATCCTTTAGCTTGTTTTCCTATGAGAATAAGGTATACGAGAACACTCTGTGTATATGATCCCACAGATCAGTTGTAGCCAAATTTGTTACAGGGGCAGCAGATCCAAGACTCAGGATCCCAAATTTTGTAACTCTATATGCATTGGGGGTGGGGGTGGCGACAAATTGCCCCTTTTATATCTAAAAAATTCCACGGATGTGCATTTAACGTTAACCCTCTTTTCATAATTTTGGATCCTAGCACAGGGGTCACCAAATTTATGGTACACATGACCCACTTGATCCAGATGTATCCTCCAGGTGATCAACCAAAACCTCTTCTGTTGACTCAGGTGTGCTCCAGGCCAGAACCCTTCCCTCTGCCTCCCAGCTGTTGAGGTATTTTTGAACGAGCACGTGTGACGGTGGTGGTGGGGGTGGTGGTGTCTGTGTTCGTTGAGTGGTACAGCCGCAGAACACTCACACACGTGGACTGAGCGGGGAGGGATTCTAATGGGTGGCCCCCTGGGTAGCCACCGTGGTCACGCAGGCAGCCTCCACGCACTTCCACCACCACAGGCCAGCTCCCAAAGCAACTCATACGGACAGCCATTACCCCTTTAAGAGCTCCCAGTACGGCTGGGGGCAGGACGGGGAGGCAGCGGGGATGCGGACCTGACCGCTGGCGTGGGTGTGTACCCCAGTTCAAATGGGCCTGGGATGCATGGGCACCTGTTCCCACGCACTGTTTTGCTTTCTCCAGTGCCCCATGAGTGGGTTCTGCATGGATCACAGGAGTGCGCATTCACTCACACTACCATCACACAAGCAGTTGGTTGATGGGTGGCCATGTGTGGTTGCATCTTTTTTAAAAATAACCTTAGAGATCTGAGTAGCTGGTCTCAGGAGTCAAGAGGAACACTTCCCTTTAGAGAGAACCTTCCCTGACACATTAGAGGAGTCCTCCTAACCCATCTCCTCCGCAGAGACACTCCCTGGCATGGTGGTCCCACTGTCCTCCCCAGAGGTGATCTCCGAGGGGCTGCTCTCCCTCCCCACACCATGATCTACTGGAGACTAGCTTGTGATCTACTAGTAGATCCCAATCTACTGCTTGGCTGCCAGGGCTGATTTCAATCACATCTGGAAAAGGGTCAGAGAGCCCAACGATAAATAGGAGGAGTCCCAGAATTTGTAACAATATGGTGCACCTGGAAGTAGAGCCCTATATATTGTAAGCTGCTCTGAGCCACCTTTGATGGGAAGGGTGGAGTAAAAAATTAAAATAAAATAATAAAATAATAATAAAATAATAATAATATACCAGATAGAGCCCAACAGCCATGACAACAAGAAGGGGTGGGAACACCTTTAACCTGCCCTTTTCCTGACATGCCCCCCTTCCACAGAGTTCCATGATGTCACAGCATTCCACGGGGGTGGGGCTATGTTAGAAAGGGTCAGAGTTAAGGTTTTTCCCTCTAGCCCTTTTGTGACATTGCTCTGCCTCTAGAGAGAAAACCACTCTGCTACAGATCAAGCCTGGATGCGGACAACTGCATCAGGACTGGACTCAGCTCTGATTTTGGAACTCATGCAGGACTCTGCCTAGAAGTGCCCACTTCTGTAGCCCCCCTGTCCCAGAAAAGCAGTTTTCATGTAGCATTGTCTATCATTAGGAAATCAGGCTTCCTCGGCTCAGCTGTAAGGAACTACTTGTTTTTTCATTTTTTAAAAAAACAAAAACATAATCCCACTTCAGGCATGACTCGTGAGGTTCTTCAGAATCACGTCAAAAGTTGTTTCTTTTAGGTTTACAGTGGCAGACCAAAATAGCCACCTGAAGCCTCTGTTGGGCTCTAAATAAATAAATAAATAAATAAATAAGCAAGCCAGACTTTTACAAAAGTCTTCTTTTTTCCTCTCGCTCTCTAGCTCTTTGGAACAGTACATTTGTTTTTCAGATACAATAAATCAAAAGGCCCTTGCAGTTTGGTAAAGAGAATTCTCACAGTCATTAAAAACTTGTTTCCTTCCTTCAGCTGGTCATTATTTTTCATTTTATGAAAATCACATCTCCCTTGGGATTCTTGCACTTCAGCTAAGAGAGATAAAAGAGAAGAAGGAAAAGCAGAGTGCTTACTAGTTCAAGTCTTGAGAAAGAAAGATGGCGATTACGGAGAATTTTACTCTACAAACCTCCAGTCGGGCTGTGTAGAGATTGGAGACAAGCCCAGGTCAAAGATTTCGAATCCACCTCACTTCTTTCAACCCCCTCAAGTTCAGGGGTGTCTTGCTCTGCAGCTCATCTTCAACAGAGATTAAAATATGCATGTGATCATGCTCCAATTTACAATGACTCTAAAATACACAATCAATATCAAGTCAGTAAATAAAATGTTTAATACCATAATTAAGAAGGAGATTTCCTTCCCATAATATTTTGACCAGCTTATCAGTCTTGCAAAGAAATCCTCCCTATTTTAAGGCTCAGCATAAATTTCCTTCCAGATAGTCAATCACTTGCATCTCTTTTTTAACCCTCTCTTTTTATGTATTTTAATAATTTATTTGGCCCACTTCTTACGTTGTAAGCTGCCCCGAGCTGCCTGGAGCAGGAGAGGTGGGGTAAAAATGCTGTATTATTATTATTATTATTTATTATTATTTTATTTATTAATAATAATAAAAATAATAAATATGGTGTGTGACATGTTTGTGCCTTTGAAGATTCCCTCTTGTTTTGGGGTGGAGAAAGAGGGAAAAAAATCCTAAAAGGTTTAGATCAAGCAGACTCCTTGGGACTTGAGACTTCCACCTAGATTGAGCTCCGTTCTCTGACAGATATTCAGTCGTTCAGAATAATATGATCAGTTCCAGCTTCCTCCCCATTGGTCTAGTCTCAGCAAACCCACATTCCCTCTGTGGCTGGCTCCTAGGTTTGCATGAGCAAACATAATGCTTGCCCCCATGCTAGGCAGTTGGAATGATGGGTAACATTATGTGCAGACACAGCCAGTGGCGGCAAGCATCAAACTCATAACTAGGGTGGCCATACGTCCCCTTTAAAAGAGGGTGCTTATGAAAAATGCATGGTGCAGGGCTGCACTGGAACCAATGCAGCCCTGCAACATGTATTTTTCATAAGCATCCTCTCTTAAAGGGGAGGTATGACCACCTTACTCATAACCTCCTATGCCCCAGCTGGAGGGGCTAAACCTCAAGGCTACAAAAAATCTGGGGCTGGTATTTTTTCTCTCCCTCATCCCCCTCCCACTATCACAGGGGGAAAACAGACATGATACTAACTCTAACACTGCTTTAACATTTCTTATACATGTTGCAGGGCTGTATTGGTGCCCTATGCAGCCCTGCAACATGCATAAGAAATGTTAAATCAGTGTTAAAGTGGGGTTAGCATCATGTCTGTTTTCACCCACACAGAGCTGTCCTAGTATCCCCTCCATTCCCAAGACTTTACACCCAGAATCAGTGTATACTACCATGATACAAAGAATTCAAAGCAATAGCAAATATATTTCATAATGGTTAGTTCTCATTTATGGGCTAAATCTTGAGGCCCTTATTCAGTTTTCACTCAGGCAAATTCCAAGTGAGTTGGATGGAATCTGGCCTTAGAAGGTGTAAAAACTGAATAAGCCCTCAGGATTTGGCTCAGAAGAATTACAGTGATCCTCCATAGCCATAGGGTCTTTGAGACACACAAAGCCCTTTATTTTGTTTCATTTCTTTTTTCTTGGATAGAGGCTGAAGTGTGTTAAGAAGTGATGTCTAGTAAAATATCAGAGTAAAGTACACCATTCATAAAACTGTAATCATGATTAAAGGGGACTCTAATTTAACCCCATGACCGCAGTGGAATTTTCAAAGTTTGAAAACTGTGACGCATGCAGTATTTTTTTTATTGCCCTTTCATTTAGTGCTGAGAGTGCTAAACCCCTGCAGAGTGCAGCATTAAAAAGAACTGCTTTTGAACCCTGATGCAATATAAACCTGTTGTTTGCTGTTGAGGAAATATATTTGAATGAATACTAAAGAAGTGCATAAGCTCACAATTTATTTTCCATAGAGGGCATTAAAAGTAATGCCAATTAATATCAATGGGAGATATTGCCTTTGAATAATCACTATTTTAAGAGTCATCTTTGAAACTGCTTGTTGAAAGGACACCATTATTGGTATGGAGAAAAGTATGGAAATCATAGCAGTGGAAAAGATGACATAATTTAGCACCAGGATCAAACAAATTTTAGAGCATATTTGCCACTTGTGGAATGGGATTGGGGGGAGGAATTACACATATGTTGAGCTAAAATTATCCAAGCACAAACTGGATCTGTTAAATAAATTCACTGAATTATTAGAGTGCAGGAGTGCTCTAGTAGTTAAGGTGTGTTGCACCCTCCATTATAAAGCCCCAACATTCCATTTGCTATAAAATTGGCATGACTAAAGTTAGGATAGTGGCATTTGTAGTGGAGGATCATTGGGGTAAGTGGTTCATGCTATGAAAATTTCATTCAAATCGGTTGGATAACAGCTGAGATATCGCAGTTTGAAAACTGCGCATTGAAGCCTGGTTTTTCAAAAGTTAGACCATCTCGATCTCGGCAGGGTAAAGGGGTTTTGTGTTGGTTGGGAGGAGGTGTAAGCCTTTTAAGAAATTCAAGGAGGCTGCCAGGGGATGACTTCTGTTTTACTTTTTGTAAATCCAGTTAGTAGTTTTTAATTATGACAGCCTGAAAATTCAATGTTAGCCTATGGAGACCATCCTGAGTGCGGAGTGCTTGAGAACATTCTATGTGTAATGCAGAGACTCTTTAAAAGCAAATAGTCTTGAATACTGGGGACTACAACTCCCAGCAGGCATTGCTTGCTAGAGCCTATGGGGAAAGAGAGGGAACTACACCTCCCAGGGGGCAGTGTGAATGGCTGGTCAGCCATGTTTAGAGCTGATCTGGTAGGGAGAGGAGGAGAGCAAGGCCTGTGGAAAGGAGACAGCTGAAGGTCATTCTGATCTGATCCTGCACAGCAGGCACATAGGCTTGGGGGCCAGGCATGCTGAGATGGCTAAGCAACAGAGCTAGCTAATCCTGCAGTGATGTTTGGGGTGGCTGATCTTGCTCCCTAAACCTACGCAGAACCACAGAGTACATGGATTTCAGTGACAGCCCTTCCCCCTCCAAAAATGTGGGGTGTCTGGGCTGTGGCTCCAATGGGGTGCCCCACTGGAGGAGCATGACTGGACCCGGAGCACTGGAATTTGCCTGGGATGGTCCCAGGTGCAGGAAGAGGGCAGAGGTTTATTCCAGGGACAGGAGGCTACAGATGGGATAGAATTGATCTTCTTTCAGTGCTTTTTCCCTCTGAGTTTCCCAACCCAACTAAGGAATGAGAGGTAAGCAGGTGCTCTGGGCTGATACAGTGAACGTTTGCAGAAGGGGGGCAGGGAGATGGTGGGGTCCTGTGAAGAGCAGACCTGTGGGGCAGAGTGGCAAGTGTAGTCCTCTTGGGTGAACTCTAAAAGCGAGCCTCATCCCAGGAAGGGAAATCCTATGGGGGAGCATACACAAAGGAAGGGACATTAAGGGGAGAGAGTATGGGTAGAGCCTCTGTAAATAGCTCCCACAGTGGAAGCCATGCACAGGGGGAGTACTTTACAGGGAGCAGCTTTATTAGGGATATAGAATATGGAAACCAGTACAGGGGGAGGTCTGCAGAGTGGGCAGCATTGTGCAAGAAGGGGAGTCCTGTCCAAGGGGGAGTAAAGTGGGGGAGTTTTATAGAGACAGAAGGATGCAGAATAATGGCCATAATTGTGCCGGAAGAGAGCCCTGGACAGAGGAGAATTGAGTGAGGGAGCTTTGTACAGGGGGAGAGCTGCAGGATGGGCAGAATTATGCCAGGTGGAGAGTCCTGTACATGGGCACAGCAGAGTCGGGAAGCCTTGTACAAGGAGTGAACTAGCTAGGGTGTCCTGTAGAGGGGGAGGTTCTTACAGAAAGCAGAATGGCCAGTGTTGCACAAGGAAAAGAGCTCTGACTGTGGGGAGTAGAGTGGAAGACTCCCGTACAAGCCATGAGCTAGAGAGGTCACAGAGTGCAGTTTTTGGAAGTTTGCAATGCTTAAACCAAACCAAAGTTGTTCTATTCTTAGTAAAGCAGGGAGTTACCAGTAAAAATCCAGCTTCACCTTGCTTGCTATTTTAAGGAAGTAACAACCTTCTAAACTGAAGGGAGCAGTTCTTCTGCCTTAGCCTCCCCTAAGGCCTGCTCCCATAGTGGTTTTGTTGCTCAGCATTCTACTGCATCAGCAGGACAAATTTTCTCCATTGTATTTAAGAAAAAACTTGGATATTCCATGATCAAAAAACCTCCAGTTTACAAAATGAGTTAAGGCTCCTGCAAATTCAATCATGTACTAAAAAACATTGAAATTGCAAGTTAAGGCTATTTCCGTGCCATATTAGCAGACATTGTACAGTCTCGCATATTGTGCTCATTATGCGCAATAGGCTCCATGCACCCACACTTCGCTTTCAGCCCCAGTCCTCTTCCTCTTTGCAGGTTGGGGGCAACACTGAAGCTGGAGACAGGAGGACATGAGTGGGGGGGGGGGGATGTTTTTGTTTTGTTATGGGGAGCTGGGTGGGTGTGTGTGTGTGGCCTTTTTAATGTTAAATTTTAACTATATTGTTTTTACTATGCTTATTTTTATTTGTTGTATGCCACCCCAAGCTGCCATTTGGCAGGAGGGGGTGGGTTAAAAATATTGCAATAAATAACCTGGACAAAAGCTGGACTGTGAGGGATCTAGAAAACTGATGTGGTCTAGATGCCACTGTAGCTCCCCCAGCTCTCCTACTGCAGCTCCCCCAGCTCTCCCACTGGTTGGATCTCCAACAAAACAGGAACAGGATTGTGGTTCATCTCCATTTTAATCAGATCTGGATCAGAACAGCAAATCTGCCAGATGTGGAAATCTTCTGTGGGCCCTTTAAGAGTAGTACCAGTGTTAGCAGGGTGCTAATGAAGCTTCAGGCATTTGCAGAAGTGCAGGACTGCACCTAATTGATTAGCAGCTGGATAAGGGCATGGCTGAGCTAGCCAGAGAGCCTACGGGTGTTTTCAGATGTGATGGTGGCCAGCCTTAGTGCACTTTGTGCAGGCCACCACCATGTTAGAAAACACCCGGCAGATGTTAACATGGGATGGATTCCGACCGTGGTCGCTAGCCCGGGCGGTAACTCACCCAGGCTATCTACGACCACATTCAAAATCCCGCTGCCCAACCAGGAGAAATTTTTTTTTTTTCACATTTGAAAACCCGCTTTACCCTACTGTGGTCTGGAGTGGCAGGGGGTGGGGCTTCAGGTGCCATAACAGCCCTAATTGGCTGCCATGGCTGCCCATCAGGGAGGGGGCAGGCCAATGGCAGCAGCATGGGGACATGGCCATACAGTTGCACATCCACCAAGCTCCCCACTCTCACTAGCAGCCAGGCCCCCATTGCATTAGTTATGGGGCCTGGCTGGATCTTGGCCACGGTGCTGATCCCACTCCAAACTAGATACATCCATGGTGTCACTTCGATGCCGTCACATCAGAAGCTAAAGAGACATTGACAGGAGCAGAGCTCTATCCCTTGACTAAGCCCAGAGGGTGTTGCTGGGTTTAAGAAGGCTTGCTCGGGTACAGAGGAAGAGTACCTGACCCAGAAGCTCTGTGGAAAGCTCAGAGGACATTGCCTAGGCTAAGAGACAGTGAATCCAGCCAGAAGGTTACCTGGCTATACTGAATTGGCTATACTGAGTTGTGAGTACAAAGCCAATCATAGGCAGGGGCTTAGCTGGGCTAGTGTTAGAAATTGTTGGATGCCAGAGGGCTGTTTCCTGGCAATAGAATAGTATATGAAAATGATGGGTATGGTGGAGACTTGAGAGATAAGACTGGCTATCTAGATAAAAGACATTGTGCTAATTCCTGGACGTGTGTGACTATTTGTGCCTTAATCCTGACCAGACTCACCACAGGCAAGCCTGTGCCTGCCATAACCTGCAAAATCCATTTCAGTCTTATTTCATGGTGGGGCAGATTCTATTTCCCTTTTGGTTCGGTAGAGTAGCTTCCCTTGTGTAATCTCATACAAAGATGGGAATTTAACCAAACATTGAGTATCCAAAATCCAATGCCTTTGGGTCTCAGAAATTAGAGCTGAAATGAGTACTTTAGTCAGTACCCGTGGATAATACCCACACGTATGGGGTACTGCACTGGGTACTCAGAAACCTGAAAAGTGAGTTGATTTTTCAATTACCAGTTGGTGTATCAGGTAGGGCTGAAATTCACCCTTGCAATTCTCAAAAATCTCAGCAAGAACTAGAGGTTTTGCTGAGATTTTAGAAAACGGGCCAAGAATTGGTCAATTCTTGACCTGTTCTCACGAGATTCTCACTCGACCAAAAACCGCTCTGCTCCAGCGCAAAATGGCTGCCAGGGTCATTCTGTGCATGCCCAGGCCCCGGTGGCCATGTGGCTGTGCCAGGTCATCTCAAATGCTGTTTTGAAAGCTTCATGCCTAAAGAACAGTTAACACTCTCAATGCCCATTAATATCCTCTTGAGCCTTTGTGGTGAAGAAGTTGGCATAACTGATCCGAATTTAAATCCGTACTTTTCTGAGTGGAAGCAGGATGGTAATCTAAGAGAAGGTTTATGCATGCCAACTATCTGTTTACGCCGCAGGATAGCAACTCTGTGGGTGAAAACAGACACAATGCTAACAGTGCTTTAGCATTTCTTATGCATGTTGCAGGGCTGCATAGGGCACCAATACAGCCCTGCAACATGCATAAGAAATGTTACAGCAGTGTTAAAGTGGAGTTAACGTTATGTCTGTGTTCACCCTGTGTTTCAGGATTCCATTTTAAAGATGGTGGCTTAGTCATTAGATTTCGTTCTAGGAATCCGCTTTCCAGTAGACTCTGGGCGTTTTCAGACAAGACACTTAAGAAAGGATGCAAGTCTGGTGAGTGCATTTTCAGACAAGACACTCCCCACCCACTATACATGCTACAGGGCACCCATAGGACAACACTGCAGCCCTGCAACATGTAGGGTGGGTGGATAGTGTGTTGTCTGAAAATGCACTCACCAGACTTGCATCCTTTCTTAAGCTATTTAAAGGTGGTGCAACTGTCAACGATAATCTAAACACCCACACAATCCTATTGGAAGATGCTATCAGCTGTATCCCCCCCCCCCTCCCCAATATGAGAGTTTTGTGACTGAGATGGCCATAGCCAAACAGATGACTGACATGGCAAACTACGCTAAAGCCCATAATTCTGAATGCTGGCAGTGGGGTTCATTTATTAGAAGGGCTTATCGTGCCATAACTGCACCCCATACGCTTCATGGCCTAAGGTCTGACTGAGTTCTAGAAAGAAAGCGAGCCTTATCCATGGCTGTGTTGCTACTCCAAGGGAGATTCCAGGATGGGCATTTTAAGACAAGGCACTTTCCCCTCACCACCTACCCACTATACATGTTGCAGGGCTTCAGTGTTGCCCTATGGGTGCCCTTTAACATGTATAGTAGGTGGGGAGTGTCTTGTCTGAAAACGCCCTATCTCAGGGACATTTTTTGCTTAGTGTAGCAAGACATTACGTGCAGGCACAATTTCTGAAGCAGATAAAATGATAGGGAACTCTTTGATGTTGGCAAGGACAGCCAGCTAGTTGCAAAGTTCCAGCTTCCACCAGAAAAACTCAAGCACCAAGACAGACCTGGTGAGATTTTTTCTTTGATAAAACTTTCCCCAAAGTAAACATCACCCTAGAGGTTCCCCCCCATAAATAACATGAACATGCAAGCCATCAAGCATGTACGATTTGCTGCTTAAAAAGAGTAACTCCTGAGCTGTTTTAAAAGATTTCTCCTCAAGTTTGCCTTCCTGGGAGTATTTTGCTGAAATGAGACTAACACCTTTTATAATCTGCTGAGAAAGTAGAAAAATAACTTTTGCCGACATCATGTACAGTTTGCTGCACATAAAGCAAAAAAGAAGAAGAAAAAGTAGTGCCATAACTTCAATAATCAGAGCCTTTCCTTTAGCATCTGAGAAATGACAAGTGAGAAAGTTTTAATATAGAAGAGGAGTTTTATTTGCATTTTTTAACAATAAGGGTGGTTTATACTCCACCTGGTGTCTTTTCTCACATCTTTTATGGGCTTCTCTCAGTGACAAGTACCTTTGTACAAAGGTTTTTTTTTCCCCTCCCCCTCTTTTCCCTCCCCCTTCTCCAGTTCTAACTCACTAGCAGGCTTCAGCATACAAACACAATGGGAGCATTGAAAGGAAGACAGTGGGACACCTCCTTTGATCTTGTGTTCTAATAACTTGTGTATGTTTGTGTCCCAAAACAATGCTCCAAGGCTTTTCTCGTGAGTGTCTGCTGCTGCCACCACCACTGAATGAAAAGAATACCCATCATGGGGGGAGTGTAATAGTTAAACCGTATTCAGGGAAGGTAAAGTGCAGGAGAGCAGTGTAAACAAGAAACTGTAAATTCTACTAAATGCTTTGATAGCTGAAAAGAGCCCCCTTCCTGGCATCAGACAATGATCTCTTCAAAGCAGAGACATGGAGGGTCATCACTAAATCATACAGTTTCTTATATCCATTCTGGAGAATATCTGCTGCATGTGGACAAAAGAAGTGAGTCTTGCATCAGGGGAAATGTCTGCTGTTGGATAAAGCAGCTTAGATTCTCCTTGTTGGTTCTTTCTCTCTGTAGGTTTTCTTTGAAGGCTTTTCTAATGAAGTGGGTCTGGAAAACACAGAATGGAAAAGGACCAGTTGTGTGTAACTCCATGTGGGAACAATGCTAATTTGGAAAGAAGGTGCATGATTCAGGATCTGAACCCACATCCTACTCTGAGCACTACCTCTGTAACAAGGAGAGCCAAAAACCTCAAGTCATGCAAATGTCTGGGGCAGAGGAAGGAAAGAAGAAAGCCTTGGATACAAAATGGTTCTTTAGTAGAAGAAAGGCCAACAAGAACCAATGGATGGAAGCTGAAGCTGGTAAATTTCAAATCGGAAACAAAACACCATTTTATAAAAGGAAGGCGACTCCGTCCCCCTGGAATAAGAGCTAGGAAAGATTGTGAGGCCACATGCTCCTCCCCGCTCACTATCTTAAATGTGGCATGGGCATCTGAACATAAATTAGACCGGTCCTGGGCACCCCTAGCATCAGAGAGGAACAGAAGTGCCATGAACACATTTCTATTCAGTTCTTCACTGAGCTCAACTAGGACACGGGAATGGATATGTCCCAAGAGGTGACATAGGCAACTACCTAGGGCCTTGCAGCCAACAAGACCATGGCTGCTGTTTAAGAAAGTGTTAAAAAGAAACAGTACATACACACTCCTATGCTATGTTCCCCCCACCCCCTTCATTATTGGGGAGAATGGGGGCTCATTCTCCCTAAGACAGGAATCGCGCTTCCCCTTTCTAAGGCCCTTCACTGAGCCTCAGCCACAGCTATTTTGGCTCAACTCTGGAGATGGAAAAGAAAAAGGGGCGTAACACCTGGCCAATCAGTGGTGTATTTAGCCCTGGTCAGTCTCTTCTCCTCTCCTGTAACCTGGAAGGGAACAAGAGTGTGTGGGTCTAAGCTCAAATTTCAGCTCCAATACCTCAGGTCAAGATGGCTACATGCAGCAGGGAGTCACTACTAGCGTACCTGCTGATAAAACATAAAGGTCCATTTAAGTTTTTGCCTAGGGTAGGGTCCCGCAGAACCTACAGCTGCCACTGCGTCCTAAAGACTCCCTGTTCGTTTTAAGAAGCAAACCCTCACGCAGTGTATATTCATTGTGGCTGAGATACTATAATGTAACTTCCTAATTGTTGGAAAGAAAATCTTGTTCTAGAAAGGGTTTTCCTCACATCAGAGTAAAAGAGCATTAGTCAAACTGATTTAAAACTTCAAAAATCAGCATAAAATTTTGTGATCAGGCAATGTACACTGGCCTGTTCCCTTTTGTTGGATACACATGCTATCTTAAGGCATGCTCTAATCTGCGTGACTCGCAGCAGTGCTGAAATTGGGGCGATGTTTAACATGATTTCTGACAATATATCCTGCATCCTACTTGAACTCTTATCTTTGTCAGGTCTCATTCTTCCTACATAAACTGTGTCCCTGGGATTTTGGCCTTTTGACAAAACTCAAAGTAGTTATAATGGCCCCAATCTTTCATTCTGCTTTTGAAAACTAGGAGCAAGTCTACTGAAATCATTGTGGATTATGAATGGTGTAAAACTGGTAGAATCAGATCCATAATACTTGTATGGATGGTGTGGTAAATGGCCACCTCACCTCAACTGCTTCCTTGTGGGATCAGGGCTGTTTACTCCCCACCCCTTTCTTCTTCCCCAAATACCAGGCATTAGACCTTCCCACTCAGTTTCTTTCCCCTTTTATTTCACCAGTAGTGAAAACGGTTCAGCATTTACAGATTTCCTCTGTTAGTCCCTTCATTCCCTTGCTGTTAGGGTTGGGGATTTGTACCTTCAGGGCCCTCAGTTTGGGCTCCTCTCTCCTGTTGACTTCTCTTTACTAGGTGAGCCCTTGCATCCAGGACCCTAGACAGCTCACAGTGGAAACCCCACTGCCCAGGCATCTGTCTGCTCCAGCAGCTTGTTGCAGATGACTGCCTCTTCAGGCTCCCCCCCCCCCTTTTATATCCCTGTAAAGGGGCGGGGCTCCAATGATGGGCAGGGTGGTTAACCGATGGCTCACATGTCTCTACTGGAGCTGCATGCTGGAGTCACAAGGCTACTAATCTCTCTGAGTATGTCAGAAGTGGAACCCCATGATTATAAATATGCACACCATAATATAGTTATTTATTTATATTAGGAATTTATATCCCACTCCCATCCTGCGTCAGGAAGCTCAGGGCAGCTCACAAATAACTTACAAGCATAAATATTTATTTATTTATTTAATTAAGTTTTTTTTTAAATCCCGCAACCCTCCTGCTCTCAGAGCAGCTCGGGGAAGCTCACATAAACCATCAACAATTCACAATAAAGCACAAGTCACACTTTAAAATTCATTAAAAATACTAAAAATATACTAAAAATACACTAAAAGGGCAGCACCAATCCCCCCCTCCCTAATCCCCCCCTCCCTAATCCACCCCACCCTACCCGTCTTCCTCGCCAAAGGCCCAGCAGAACAGCCAGGTCTTACACGGTCTTCGGAAAGAGGGGAGGTCTGGAGCCAGGTGGGCTTCCATCGGGAGGGAATTCCACAGCCTGGGAGTGGCCACCAAGAACGCCCTCCCCATCGTCGCCACCCAGGAAACCCGAGGGACTTCGAGTCGGGCGTCCCCGGCCGACTGCAGGGGTCACAATATGACCCAGGGCATGAGGCATATAAAATACATCAAAATATAAAATCATCATTAATACAAATACAAGCAGTGGAGCTAAAAAAACCCACCCTACCCGAACTCCTCACCCACTACCCGTCTCCCCTACCAAAAGCCTGGAACAGCCAGGTCATGCTCTGTTGACGGAAGGAGGGAAGGTATGGGGACAGACAAACCTCCACGGGGAGGGAGTTTCATGGCCTTGGGGCAGCCCCTAAGAACGCCCTCTCCATAGTCACCACCCAAGACACCCAGGGGACCTCGAGAAGGGCACTCCCGTCCGACCGCAGGGGCCAATCCAGGACCCGGGGAATGAGGCGGTTTCACAGGTAAGCAGGGCCCAGACCATATAGGGCTTTGGAGGTCAAAACCAACACCTTGAATAGGGCTCAGAAGACTAGGCAGCCAGTGCAAAGAACAGAGAACAGATGTCATGTGCTCTCGGTGCCCCATCCCCATAAGGAGACAGGCCACTGCGTTCTGCACCTGCTATCATTAGCAAATGATAATTCATGTCAGTAAAGAAAAATGTATTATGAAGAAAATAAATACCCTCCTTTGGCTGAGAAATGACTGAATTTTTAGCACATGATCAAAAGTCTATTGATCTACAGCAGCTTTCAAGCATGTGACCCGTTGGGTACTTCTCTGAAGATACAGAAATTGGCCACTCTCGGAGGCAGGATGTTGGTCTTGATGGACCCTTGATCTGACCCAGTACAGCACTACTTATGTGCTTATGTTCTTAAGCAAGCTAGAATATAAAAGGACTAATAAAAATATAGGTGGTAATTCTTGATGGGTAATTAGCACCACACTTTAACCCTTAGGTTTAATCAGAACACTAGATACGTTGCCTTCCAGTGACTTTCCATGTGTTCCAAAGCAGATGGCAAGAAACAGGAAGTGACCTAACTGGTCAATAAATTGAGCTAGATTTTCAGATCTGTGCAAAAGACAAAGACTATGTACACCTTAACATACCAGGACTGACTAGAGATCTAACCAAAGCTTCAAGGAATGAGTTTATGGAAGCTAGGGCCCAGTATGCTCACATGATGAAAATTAGGAGGCAGGAGTATTTTTTTCATCAATGGGCCAAGATGGCAGTGGACGCTACTACTGGTAATTTGGTTTTTTTTTGGCTATCCTTAAATAGAATCATTAAACCTGGGGGAGATGTGGGGGGCCAGGCCCTCCCCAATGCCCAGTGGCAAATCTTTTTTGGGGAACTCTATGCAGACCAGGGTGTGGGAGTTGAGGATCTCCCCCAGGAACAGATGGGACCTCCAGAAGGATGGAGGAAGGAGGATTTCCCCGAGGATAAGATAGTTAGATTTATCATGGAACTTAAACCTTACAAGGCCCCTGGACCGGATTGCCTAACGGCAGAGGTGTTACAGTCAGCCCCTCGTTGGTAGGCTCGAATGTTTTCAAAATTATTTATTGTGGCAGCCAAGGGTGAGGGGCTTCCTCAATCTTGGACAGATAGTATTGTATTACCTATATACAAAAAGGGGAGTCCCAAAGACCCGACTTGCTACAGGCCTATTAGTTTGATATCGGTGGTTGGGAAATTGTTTGCGAAGGTACTCCTTGGGGTTCTGGAGGAATGGGTGAAGAACAAACAGATTATTGCCAATGAGGAGTTTGGGTTTAGGGGTGGTCTTTCAACAGCTGACTACTGTTTTGTTTTGCAGCATGTCATACATAAATATCATAAGATAAGAAAAGGGCAGCTATATTTGGCCTTTGTTGATCTCAACAAGGCCTTTGACTCAGTCCCAAGGGCTCGGCTTTGGGCCAAGCTAAGGGCCTTGGGTATTGATGAGAGTCTTTTGGTGGCAATTTCTAACTTGTATACCAATAATTTAGCAAGAGTAAGGAGGCCTGGTGGACAATTGTTGAGTGAATCCATTCCAATAAGAAGAGGGGTGTGCCGGGGTGCATGTTGGCACCCCTGCTTTTCAACCTCTACCTCGCCGATCTCCCCGAGGCTATAATGGGGGAGGAAATCCATGCTCCATCCATTGGAGACACTCAGTTGGTTTTTCTCCAATTTGCGGACGACGTAGTTTTCCTCTCCCAGACCGAGGTTGGGATTAAAAGGGCCTTGGGGAAATTTCACCACTACTGCCAAGCCAATGGCTTGCTTTTGAATAGCTCTAAAACTAAGATCATGGTCTTTGGCAAAAGATTTCCTGATAGTTGGAAGATAGGATTGGTTAATTCCTTTAAATACTTGGGCCTTACATTTAATACTAGAGGCACTTGGAATCAGCATGTTCACAATAAGGCAAATAATGCGATGAGAACTGCCCGTGCGTTAGTTAGAGCAGTTAGGCTCTCGAGAGGGGTACAAATGTCCTCCTTACTTAAAGTACACGATGCAAAAATGCCACCAACTTTGCTTTTTGGATTGCACCTGACTCCATATGTTGATATGTCACCACTGGAAAAGGTACAGAATTTGTTCCTCAGGCGTCTCCTGGGTGTACCCACGAGTGTTCCTGGAGCTATTCTTAGGGCAGAAGTGGCTAGACCTTCCATTAGATCCTTGGCTAAGAGGGCCTATGTTGGGTACTGGATTAGGCTAGTAAACCAGTCAGCTACAGCACTCCCCTTATTATGTTTGCAGGAGGAGCTTTCGTATCAGGGTGTGCGATCTTACCCTTGGATGACATTTCTGGGGCAATTATTAAGAGAAACAGGTTTTTCTCTACAGTATTTTAGTAGCAAAGCACTTCGGGCTGTTAGATCGGAGTTTCTGGCTAGGATTCAGGGCATTGCGTCCCAGGAGGACATTTCTCAGGTAGGTTCATGGAAAGTAGCTCCCTTTCTTGGGACATTTAAGCACTGTTTTTTCCTGGAACCTTATTTAGACTTTTTGCAGAGTCCTAAGCTTCGTAGAGCATATACTCTCCTACGATGGTAGCTGGTTAGTACAGCTGTAACAGAGGGGAGGTACAAGGGTATTCATGATTGCAGGCTCTGCTCCTGTTACAAAGGGGAAGTGGAGGCTCTCAACCACTTCCTACTAAGGTGCCCATATTTTGCTGCACTTTGGGAAGTGTGGATTTTCCCCATTGCTCCCCAAGGAGCTGCTCCATGAATTGAGCCATGTTTATAGTTTTCTTCTTGCGTTGTCCCACAAGGAGGTGATTGTGGCTTTGGCATCCTTTACGTTCCTGGCTAGCAAGAAAAGGCAATTAATTCAAGATGAATTGCAAAGGCGGAATGCCAAAAGGGTAGGGGTGTTGGTATGACAAGCTGGTTAAGCAAGGAATTAAATGGCCACTAACTTTTGTATCTGAAGATAAAATTAGGTTTCCAGAGGTGATTAGTAACAAGCCCCTTGCTTTATGGGGAGGTTGATGGGGGCTTGATTTTTTTGATGGACTTTTATTCAAATCAGCCTAGGTTCATTTAGTTGCTAGGGCACTCGCGTGCCTAAGATAGTGTTAGAAGGACGCTGTTTTATATTAGTATAATTGGAAATGTTTGGGTACCTGTCTGCATACTACCATGGCTACTACTAGCACAATGTTGATTTTATTTTGATTTCAAACTTATTTTAGTATGTTTTATTTTATCAAATGATGTATTAAGATTTCTTCTTGTTATATTTTGGGTAACAGCGAAAGCCATCCCTGAATAAAGAATTATTACCTCCTGCCTAGCTAGAAAGGATCCTTGCTGCTCTTCAACCATGGAGAAGACACAGAGTTGCAACACTACCTCACACTTCTTCTGACACCTGTACATGAGGAAGTTGTTGGTGGATCTGGAAGCTGTATGAGACCATATTGGGCCATACGGGAGCAGCATGTCCATCAGAGCACAGAAGGGATGGCATACAGTTGCATGGGAGAACCCCATACTTGTTACATTTAGGTCAAAGTCCATCCAAAGCCATGCAACCCATCAAGCGGCTATGATTAAGGCACACCATATTCTGTGGACAAAAGTACACAAGGGAGTGTTTTGGCCAGTACCATATCAAGAAAATATGAAGGTGGGAATAGGACAGAAGGGTGGGAATAGGACAGCTGTGGTAGTTGGGGATTCGATTATTAGGAATGAGGATAGCTGGGTTGCTGGTGGCCGTGAGGACCGCATGGTAACTTGCCTGCCTGGTGCGAAGGTAGCCGACCTTACACGACATAGCGGACCTTACATGACACACAGATAGAATCCTAGAGAGTGCTGGGGAGGAACCTGTTGTCGTGGTCCATGTTGGTACCAATGACATAGGTAGATGTAAGACGGCGGTTCTGGAGGCCAAATTTAGGCTTCTAGGTAGTAGACTCAAGTCCAGAACCTCCAGGGTANCTGGGGAGGAACCTGTTGTCGTGGTCCATGTTGGTACCAATGAGATTGGTAGATGTAAGACGGCGGTTCTGGAGGCCAAATTTAGGCTTCTAGGTAGTAGACTCAAGTCCAGAACCTCCAGGGTAGCCTTCTCGGAAGTGCTGCCGGTTCCACACACAGGACCCCAGAGGCAGGCGGAGCTCCAATGTCTCAATGCGTGGATGAGACAATGGTGCAAGGAGGAAGGCTTTAGATTTATCAGGAACTGGGCAGCCTTCTGTGGAGGGGGGAGCCTATACAAATGGGATGGGCTCCACCTTAACCAAACTGGAACCTGGCTGCTGGCGCTAAAAATTAAAAGTGTGATAGAGCCGTTTTAAAACTAGAACCTGAGTGAAAGCCCACAGGCACTGTGGAGTGCATAGTTCGGACGGTGGCATCTATGCAGGATGATAACTTAGGGGATTTAGAGTTGCTTAAGACTGAGGAAGGGATAACAATTAAGGGATTTCAGGTGGAATTTGCTGGAGAACAGATAAATAACAATTCCAGGGTGCCTGATACAGTCCCTATAATGTGCACAGTAAGAAGAATAAAAAGAATACATATAAATGTCTATATGCAAATGCTAGAAGCCTAAAAAGTAAGATGGGAGAATTAGAATATATGGCACTAAATGAAGATCTAGACATTCTAGGTATCACAGAGACCTGGTGGAATGAGGATAACCAATGGGACACTGTAATACCTGAGTACAAAATATATCAGAATGACAGAGTAAATAGAGTTGTTGGTGGGGTGGCTCTATATGTAAAAGACAACATTGAGCCAAGTACAATTAAAATTTTAAAGGATGTAAACTATTCCCTAGAATCTCTCGATAGAAATTCCAGGTATAAAGGGGGAAAGCATTTCAGCAGGGCTATACTACCGTCCCCCGACCAGGACGGAGAGACTGATAAAGCAATGCTAAAAGAGATTAGACAGGCTACTAAAGTCGGCAACATAACAGGTGACTTCAATTACCCTAATATTCATTGGGGGAACATTTCCTCAGTACGAGATGTGGAGGTCAATTTTCTGGATGCCCTAAATGACTGCTTCCTAGAATCGCTGGTTCTGGAACTAACAAGAGGAGGAGCTATTCTAGATCTAGTCCTGAGTGGCACGCAGGACCTGGTGCAAGAAGTAGCTCTGGCGGAGCCACTAGGCAATAGCGATCATAATATGATCACATTTGACAATTTCTGTAGGGAGAAAGATAAAGAAATGTACAGCAGTAGCATTTAACTTTAAAGGGGAAACTGACAAAATAAGGAAATTAGTTAAAAAGAAACTAAAAAGCCCAGTTGCAAGGTCTACAAGTTTGCAAGAGGCATGGAGGCTGTTTAAAAGCACCCTTCTGGAATCCCAGATTAAATGCATCCCACAAGTTAAAAAAGGAAGCAGGAAGACCAAACGTCTTCCACTGTGGTTAAATGGGGAGATGAAGGAGGCTATTAGAGCCAAAATGGCATCCTTTAAGAAATGGAAGGCTAGTCCCAATGAAAATAATACGAAAGAGCATAAACACTGGCAACATAATTGTAAAGTGCTAATAAGGCAGGCCAAGAGAGATTTTGAAGGGAGGCTTGCTAAAGAGGCAAAAACAAGCAACAAAAACTTTTTCAAATACATCAGAAGCAAGACGCCTGCTAGGGAGTCAGTTGGGCCATTAGATGACAAGGGAATAAAAGGGGCACTCTCGGAGCATAAGGACATTGCAGAGAAGCTGAATGAGTTCTTTGCGTTGGTCTTCACTGCGAAGGATTTGGGGGAGGAACCCATGCCGGATCCTTGCTTTGTGGGCGAGGAATTGGAAGAGTTATTACAAGTCAAGGTGACACCGGAGGATGTTCTAGGGCAACTTGACAAACTGAATACTAACAAGTCACCAGGGCCAGATGGCATTCACCCCAGAGATCTGAAGGAACTCAAATATGAAATCGCAAACCTACTGTTAGTAATTTGTAAACTGTCACTAAAACCTGCCACTGTACCCGAGGACTGGAGGGTGGCAAATGTAACCCCGATATTTAAAAAGGGATCCAGAGGCAATCCTGGAAACTACAGACCAGTAAGCTTGATGACTGTGCCAGGCAAAGTGGTGGAAACTGGAAACCATAATTAAGGACAGAATTACAGGGCATGTTGACAAACATGGCTTAATGGGGAAGAGTCAACACTGATTTAGTAAAAGTAAGTCATGCCTCACTAACCTGTTGGAATTCTTTGAAGGGTGTAAATAAGCATGTGGACAAGGGAGACCCAGTAGATATAGTGTACCTGGAT
>QEPC01010989.1:1678531-1693812 GCA_003113815.1 Sphenodon punctatus | reverse complement strand
AATAAATCCGGTACCGGTATACCGGATTTAAACCGGGAATCCGGTTTTCGGGAAACCGGTAACCGGTAAATCCGGTAGCCGGTATTGGGCCCGGGGTCCCACCCCTAGCTAGTACTAGAACTAGGGGACACTCCATGAAACTCATGGGTGACAAGTTTAAAACAAAAAAAAAAGAAAAGATTTTTTTCACTCAGTGTATAATTGGGTTGTGGAATCTACTGCCAGAGGGTGTGATAAGGGCTAGTACTATAACTGAGTTTAAAAGAGGTTTGGACAAGTTTCTGGAAGATAAGTCCATTAGCCGCTATTAGCCAGAGAGGATCAGGGAACATGACGGGAGCGGGGGGGGAAACAACAGGGAATGGATTCCCCATTGTGACCTGGTTGGGTGCGTCTCCCAAGCCACCGTGATTGGTCACTGTCAGAAACCGGATGCTGGGCTATATGGACCACTGGTCTGACCCAGTATGGTGGTACTTACGTTCTTAACACTTTTGACTTCCTCAACCCAATGGATCAGGTACCCATTCGCAACTGGGTCGATTGGAGGCAGCCATCCAGGGAGAGAGCAAGCAGGACTTGGACCAGTGATGTGGTCAAGTGTCTTAACCACTTAGCCACCCCACCTCCATAGCTGTTTTCAGGAGGGATGGGATATAAATTGATTAAATAAAATAAAATAAATAATTTGCCCTTCTTGCATGGGTTGGTCTATTGCGTTTCAAGCAGGGTCCCTTGCACAATTTGCTCTTTAATGTATTGATGAACAAGTGACCTCTTCATACCTCATTTTAAATCCTGGTATCCCCTCTAGAACCAATACCAGCTAGTGCAGTGTCCAGAGTATGCCCAGTTTTATTTAATTAATTATTTATTTATGCTTTCATTTCTATGCCACCCCCTCCTGCCTTTGGCATCTCAGGGCAGCTCACAACAAGGACCCCTCTCACAGGATAACAATCTATATTGTAAAGAAAACTCTGAAGGCAGCAATATGTAATATAATGCAGCCTATGGCGAATTTGAATTATGTACTGTGATGTTAATGACGCATGTAAAACTGTGGAGGGATAATCCCACCATCCTCTGGGGAATAATTTAGATATTAACAAGTAAGGTACCAGTTGCATGTGTTCATTTTTTAGACTTCCTAACAGATGGCAAGTATCAAGCAATGCTTTGCGTTTATATTTCCAAGATACATTTCCCAGGATTTCAGTCTGCCAAAATCTCTCACCTTCTTACTGTTAGCCAGCATTTGAATCCTGCAGGGAGCTGAATCTTCATGGCAGGTATGGATCCTTCAACAGAATCTCTGAACTCAATGAGGTGGCAGTAGCTATAAGGGCATATGGCTATAGTAGGGACAGGAGTAGATCTCCACAAAGTCCCATGAGCCTGCTGGCCCACGCTCCCTGTTTCAGCTGCATCTTCTGTTGTTGGAAAGGGAGGAGGGGGGCGGGAATTCCCTCTTCTGCACCAGAGCCCAGGCCGATATTAACCTAGCTACTCCTTTTACTAGCTCTCTGAAGAAACTTTGTCTGCATGAGGGAAATACGTCAACGTAGAATATCTCAGTTTGCACTCAAATCCTTACCCTAGTGTAAACCTACATCCACCTCTATGTAGCCGGTCAAGATCTACCCTGGAATGATGAAGCCCAAATTTAGAGCCATCATGGGTGCTTGAGCCTATCTCTAGGCCAAATCTTTACTAGGGTTCATGGATTTTCTGTTAGTCACACATACATCTTCATAAATCATGGACAAATGTCTTGGTTCTCAAATGTTCTAACAGGAAACCACGGCGTCTATACAGAGTTTTGCTTTGATGTTTGGGGTGAGTTCTGAAACTCAGCACAAAATTCACGAGGCTATGAAGCTTCACAATTCAAAACTCAAAGCCCCTGAAACCCTAAAGCATCATGGCTAATAAAACCTGCACAAAATACTTTCTGCTGAGATAACACATCACCAGTGATGTTGAAACAAGAGATGTCCTCCTAGGAAGGCATAGGCTGCTTTTAGACGAGACAAATTTGTGTATGATTGGTGAAAAATGCATGTGTTTTAATGCTCGTTTAAACACCTAAACCATTTTAAATGCGCATTTGCCATGATCGTGTAAAAGCCAAAACCATTTTGAATGTGTTTTTAAAATAATGCACATTTTTAAAAACCGGTTTTGGCATCCCCCGATCATCAAAGGGGGCTCAAAACCGGACTCACTCTGAATCTGACCATCTTCTCCATAGGGCCCATTTGAGGTCCTATGTTGAGGCTGTGAGGGCAGCGAAGAAGGAATTCTTTGCTGCTCTCAGCGTCTGAGAAGTCACACCCGGCGGAGCTATTTTGGGTGGTTTGGCGTCTGGTTAGTCTGGCCTCCCTCTGCCTGGATGGGGACTTGTCGCAGGCCCGCTGTGAGCAATTTGTCACCTACTTCACTACTTCACCGATTGCTCAGATCCGGAGCGATTTCGACACTGGATTGAAGGCAGTGAATGAGGAGCGTGAGGTTGTGGAGGCCCATCTGGTCCATCTTCTTGGGTTGAGTTTCAGGAAGTGATGCCAGCCAATGCGGTGGATGTCCTGGGGTCTGTTAGGGCCACCAGTTGTCAACTCGATCCGTGCCCGTTCTGGTTGGTGAAAGCCTCCAGGGAGACATTGGGGATGGTTCTGGCGAGGATTATCAATGTGTCGCTTCGGCAGGGTAGATTGGCGCCCAGCCTTAAGCAGGCTGTGGTGCGTCCCCTGCTGAAGAAGCCATCTTTAGACAGGGATGCGCTTCCTTTTTAGGAAAGGCTACTGAACAGGCGGTGGCACTGCAGCTCCAGCAGCATTTTGATAGCATCGGTTTCCTTGACCCTTTTCAATCTGGGTTCCGCCCTGGCTATGGTACTAAGACAGCGTTGGTGGCTTTGACTGACGATCTCCGCTGGGAGATGGATGCAGGACGTTTGACATTTTTGGTCCTACTAGATCTCTTGGCCACTTTTGATACCGTGGACCATGGGCTGCTGTTGAGACGGCTGCGAGATCTGGGGGGCCTGGACGGGACTATTCTTGGATGGTTCCGCTCATTCCTCTGAGAGAAGCCAGCAGGTGCTTCTGGGAGCTTTAAACATCGAGCCCCCGGGCCTTGACCTGTGGTGTTCCGCAGGGTTCCATTCTGTCTCCACTGTTATTTAATGTGTATATGCAGCCCCTGGGGGAGAGCGTGAGACGGTTCGGGGTGTGTTGTCACCAGTATGCTGACGACACGCAGCTGTACCTCTCTTTTTCAACAGACCCAGGTCCTGCCGTCTTGGTACTTTCCCAGTGTCTGGAGGCCGTGGTGGATTGGATGAGGCAGAGCAGACTGAAGCTGAATCCAGACAAGATGGAGGTGATGGTAGTGGGGAGGGCGAAGGTGGCGTCGGCTCCCCCTATTGGGGGGGGGGGGTCTGCCCTCCAGTTGCCCAGCAGGTGCAGAGTCTGGGGGTGATTTTGGATGCAGACCTCTGCCTGGACCGGCAGGTGGAGGTGGTGGCTAAAGCCGCCTTCCGCCAGCTGTATCTGGTGCGGAGGCTGCGCCCGTACATCTCCAGACCCGACCTGGCCACTCATCCATGCTTTTGTTACCTCGAGGCTCGACTACTGCAACGCGCTCTATGTGGGGCTTCCCTTGATATTGGTGCAGCTGGTGCAGAATGCGGCGACCCGTCTCCTTACGGGGACGGGTCGCCATGAGCACATTACACCAGTGCTCTGCTCTCTGCACTGGCTGCCTATAGCGTACCAAGCCAAGTTCAAAGTGTTAGTATTGGTATACAAAGCCCTATATGGTATCAGCCCCTCTTATCTCAGGGACAGGCTCACCTTCCGTGACTCAGGACGAACCCTCTGATCCACTGGGGGCGCCCATCTGAAGGTCCCCCGGGTAAGGCGGGGGGCCACCATGGAGAGGGCGTTCTCGGTGATCGAGCCACTGTTGTGGAACTCCCTACCTAAGGAAGCCTGCCTGGCCCCAGGTCTGCTCTCCTTTTGGCAGGCATGCAAGACTTGGCTGTTCTCCGAGGCCTTTGGAGGGGAGGGGGGAAGGAGGGAGGGAGGGAGGGGTAAATGGGGGAGATGGGTGGGGTAGGGGATTTGGGGGAATTGGAGGGTAGGGTTAGGGTTGGGGGGGTTAAAATTATTTTAAAATTGATGTTGGTTTTAATGTATTGTTAACCGCCCCGAGATGCCGTGGGCATGAGGGGGCGGTATAGAAATATTAAGAAAGAAAGAAATTAACTCTCCAGTCATAATACAGCAGCTCTAGCCCAGCCTAACTGCCATCTTGCTCTGTGCACCAACCTGTTGCCAAACTGCCCATTGCACCACTTCTTACTCCTCATCCACCTGTCCTGCTGACACCAGTTAATTTCCCCCAGACCATTTGACCTGATCCTTCACACCTTCCTTTCCCCACACCCCAGTCCTGTCCCATCCACCTGTGAAGGTATAGGCAGGACATACCACTGCATGGGGGCCAGAGAGTATATTTTGGGAGGGGGCGTTCTAACGAATTCCAGTACTACTTTTTAAAAGACTGAATCCAGAACTAGATTTTCCCATGACCCACTTCCCCTCTCAGAAATAGGCTGATGGGCCATCTCCTGGGATGCATATCGACATAGCAGTGGGTGCTTGTAGACAGACGGACGGCACCAGTGATGGCTGTGCCAGCCTGCCCCTATCCATCTAAAGGCGCCCTGCCAGGATGTGCAGGTGGAGCATGTTGGGAATTTTTATTAATGGTTAGAAAAACAAAACCCCAAAAGCAGCTTGAATTGTTAGTAGCAACAGCTTAGTAGTAATCAACACCTTGGAGATTGTTTCTAGGTTAAAGTAAACTACTTTATTGAGAAGTACATTGTGATAGGAAAGGCCTATCCCTAGTCTTACTAGCTAGCTGCCACCAGCATGGTGGCCAGACATGTTGAAGGTCAGAGAGAGAAGTTAGGAATAATGGAGAATGGTCAGGAAGAAGGAGGAAGTCCAAATAGGAACTTCCTGGGCACATCCCACCTGGGGGGGGGGCTTAGAAGCAGAGATCAGGAAAGGTAAAGTGACACTTACACTAACTCACTATCTCTACTCCCAAATGCCCCTAGTGGTCATTAGGGTTTGTTGGTGCAGAAGGTGATGTCATCTGGAGCTGTTTTTCCAACAGAGCAGGTGCGGCTGCAGAGCAGCCTTGCCAGCAGTGCTCTGGAACATCTTGGAGCACCGGCAGCAGAGCAGGTCAAATCCAGCGCACCAGCCCAAAGCGGAGCAGTAGTTGGTCTGATGCACAGACCATAGCATTATGGACACTCTAGCCTGCAACTCTATAGTGTGGGGAGCACCATGTGGGCAGACCACAGGCTGGGGAACCCACTGGGACCGTCTGATCCGGACCCAGGCAGAACAGGGAGCAGGTGGACTCGGGGCTCTAGCCCCGCATCAATCTGAAAACACCCATCGTGGCAGTTTCAGCAACTGATGACACAGAAAAGCAGCAGCAGCAACAAAGCATGAGTGTGTCATAATGATAAATTGGACAGAAATGAGGAAGACAACCAGCACCAATTGACCAGCTACCTCTTGAGGATTGCCAGCAAGATGCCCACAGACGATATGAAGAGAATCTCTACATCCGAACATCCCTGGTGACACAATAATGATGATGCAAATCCCATCGATAGATGATCTTTTATTTCCTGTCACACAGCATTGGTCAGGGTTTAAAGTGTGTTAGCCATATAAAGAGACAATGGCTGAAAATAGACATAATGCTAACTCCACTTTAACACTGCTTTAACATTTCTTATACATGTGGCAGGGCTGTATTGGCGGCACCCTGAGCTGCCATTGCGAGCAGGAGGGTGCGAGCTATAAATACATGTAAGTTTATAAATAAATAAATTAAATGTGGAGTTATCATTATGTCTGTTTTCACCCAAGGGGTAGCATCCACTACACTGTTGTTGCAGGTGTTCAAGTCAATAGTTACATCAGGGAGGAACAAGACTCTTATGTCTGTGGCTAGCTATAGATTTCCATTGTGTGAGAAATTGGCCTCACAGTGACTTTAACAGTATTTTACTTCCCTTGCTCTGATCTTCATGTTCAGCTTGTATGACAATGCATTCAGGATTACCTGTTCTCCTAGTTGAGGATTAAATACTGCATGGTAGCTATTGCTTTAAAATGCTGTTGTGTCTCATGTCCCAGTGAAGAAGGTGGTCAGGATAGAACAATGAGAAGAGAAATATTTAAAGAACAAGATCCTGGAACTAGATCCAACTTATTGTAGACTTCTTATTGACCTCATGTTTGGCAGGTGGACAAGGACTGCAAGCCCTTTAAGTACAGAAAATACAATTTGAAAGTCCATATATACTCTCAAATAGCATTTTTCAGTTGTGGTCCTTCTTGAATCACACAACACACTTGATCGGTGATTTCTGCACTGAGGAAGTTATTTTTGAACTTATGAAACATTCCTCTCTCTCTCTCTCTCTCATATTTAGTTTATTCCAGTTGTATATTTCAGTTCCTTGTGAGAACCCTTTCCTTTGTGGGTAGTGGTGGTAACATATTCCAACAGGTCCTCTGATTCTTCCAAGCATTTTGGCTAAGGACATTTGTCCTCATCGTGTGTCCTAATGTTATGTTTCTTCGAACAGAACTGTGATTTTTTTGTATAGGTGTTACATGAATAGAAATGAGACTGAGAAGCCTAATACACTCTTTCCCCCCCCCCCCCATAATAAACTCTTTTATTTATATTCAGTGGCATTGTACATAGTATTTTCGTCAACTTTACAATAACAGTTTGTTCTATTACCCATACAAGGTGGTACCCGAGCTTGCCAGTTCAAATGTATCGGTCAAACAACAGCGTCCAGTCACTCTTTGGTAGTTCATTTCCTTCAATGGCTCCTAATATATTAAGCCACTTTGCCTCATAGTTATTTTTTTTCTTTTCCCTTGCTTTTTCATTTTTCTCCTCTTCTTCTAGCTTCTTGTCCTGCAGGTTTACCATCATCTTGTCCATTGTAAATAAGTACCATATTCGACAGATCCATTCTTGAAAAGGTAAGGGGCCCTCTGTCTTCCAATGTCTTGCTATTATATTTACTCCAGCCAAGCACAGAGTTCTCAATGCCTCCTGATGTGGTTTTAGTGATTTATTATCAGGGTAGAGACCTAGAATACCAATTTCTGGTCTGAAAGGTACCACCCCCTTGTTTACTTTGTTCATAATTTTCCATATTTTACTCCAGAAGGCCTTTACATAAACACATTCCCATAGACAATGCAGTAGATCCGCCTGTAAGCCACAGCCCTTCCAGCATACACCCCTCCCATATCTGTCCCCCCCATACCTGAGCTGTACCGGGGTCAGGTAAAACCTAGTGGTGACCTTCAGTTGTGTGTCTCTGACTTCCAGAGCAGACGCACAGGTGCTCATATGCCCCCATATAATTTCTTTATCCTTTTCTGTGAACTGCTTATTGAGGTCTTTTTCCCATCTTGATAAATATGGGTGCTTGGGGGGGTATATTATAGATTTCAGGTCTTGATAAATCTTAGAGAGTTTGCCCTTGCTTCCCGTTAGGCTAAATAAGGTCTTTTCTATTTCCGTAGGTTCCCTAGCAAAGGCTTCTTTTAAACATGGTTGCCTGAATACACTTCTCAGCTGCAGGTATTGAAATGTGTTCACTTTTGTCTGCGTTATTTTCTCTATTTCTTCTAATGTTTTAAATTTACCTTTGTTGAATAATTGTGTTGCCCTTTTAACTTCCTTCTTTTCTAACTGTTTAAGTAGGTCATGGGCTATCTGTGATTCCCTCATCGCTACTCGTCTTATTGGTGAGTATGGTGTTGCTGTACCCTTTATACCTAATTTCCTCATCACTCCTTTCCATGTTATGAGTAGTGGCTTCGCAAATGGGTGCTCTCTGACTCCCTCTCCAGTCAATTTGCCCTCATCTACCAACAATTCTGCCAGGGAAGTTGGTTGAATTATTTCCCTTTCTATCTCACACCATTCCGGTTGTTGTGGGCAATGGTACCAATACTGTATCGCTCTCAGGATTGCAGCCTTATAATAAAGTTTTATATCTGGTGTGTCTAATCCTCCTTTCTCCTTAGCAGTGAACATTGTGTCTTTTTTGATTCTTGGTTTCTTTCCCCTCCAGATTAGTTCCTTAACCATTTCATCTACTTGCTTAAAAAAAGATTTGGGTAATTTTATGGGGAGGGCCAGGAATTTGTATAAGAACTTGGGCAGTCCAATCATCTTAAATAAGTTTATTCTCCCAAGCCAGGAACACTCCACCTTTTTCCAATTTTCAAATTCCCTTTTAACCTGTTCCAGTATTACAGGGAAGTTGGCCTTATAGAGGTCCTTGCACTTTTGTGTTATTGTTACCCCCAGGTATTTAATCCCATTAGGCTTTTCCGGGAATGGACTGACTTCCTTAATTTCCTTCAGTCCTTCCTCTGATTGAGCAAATATAAGTGCTTGTGACTTTTCATTATTAATTTTATACCCCGACACCCTTCCAAAACTATCAATAGTTTGCATAAGATGTGGCAACGTTTCCACGGGTTCACTAATGTACAAAATTAAATCATCTGCAAATAGGGATAGCTTATACTCTTTCTGGCCTACCACCATTCCCTTAATATTTTTATTTTGACGAATTGCCACCGCCAACCCTTCAATAGCCATATCAAATAGTAGGGGCGACAGTGGGCACCCTTGTCTTGTGCCCCTCTGAATCTCAAAGGTTTTTGTTATTTTCCCATTGATTTTAAGCTGAGATCTGGGATGGGCGTAGATTGCTATTACCCATTTTAAAAAGTTGCCCCCTATTCCCACCTTTTTTAGCATTTCAAAGAGAAATTTATGTTGTACATAATCAAACGCTTTTTCTGCATCAGCGGAGATAATCATGGAGCTTGAGGTAGTATTCCTTATTTCCTGGGAGTGAACCAAATTTATTACTTTTCTAATATTGTCAGATCCCTGTCTGCGGGGAATAAATCCAGCTTGATCAGAATGTATGAACTCCCCTGCTATGGCTGCCAATCTAATGGCCAGAATTTTTGCAAATATTTTAAAGTCATTATTCAGGAGGGAAATTGGCCTATAGCTACCGCATTCATTCGCTGGCCTTCCTGGTTTGAGCACTAGTGTAATCTGTGCATCATAAAAAGTAGGTGGCATTTTCCCTGTCTGTAAAATTTCATTGTATACTGCCGCCAGGTGTGGGGCTACCTCCTTGCAAAAAGTTTTGTAAAATTCTGCTGGGAACCCATCTGGCCCACAGGCTTTATTGGCTTTCATACTTTTAATTGCATCTGAAACCTCTTCTATTGAGATTAAGGAATTAAGGAAGCTAAGCTGCGCTCTATTTAACCTGGGCATTTCTAATTCACTAATAAATTGTTTTATTTCCTCAGGGTCCGGCTCAACCGACTTATATAGGTTCCTATAGAACTCCAAGAAGGTCTCCTGTATTGCTTCTTGACTGTGTACTTCCGAGCCATCCTTTGTCATAATACTAGTAATGATGTTTTTCTGTTGCTGTGCTTTTACCAATTGTGCCAGCGCTTTCCCTGCTTTGTTGCTATTATTAAAATAATAAAATTTCACCCATTTCAATTGTTTTGTGGTTTTTTCTAGTTCTAGCGTGTTTATTCTTTCCTTTATTTTCTGCAGTTTCCCTGCTACTACTTTTGAGGGGGTATGTTTATTTATAGCTTCCCATCTTTTAAGTTCTGCATATATCTCTGCCCTTGCTTCTCTTTTTTTCCTTTGTATGTGCGCTCTCAGAGCTATTACTTTGCCTCTCAGAGTGGCTTTAGCTGCCTCCCAGAACATGGAGTCTTGTGGTACTGATCCCTTATTTAGGTCTATGTATTCTTTAATTTCTTCCCCAATTTTTATTCTGGCTTCAGGATTCTTAAGCAGAGACCTATCAAAACCCCACTGCGGTTTATCCCACTGAGCCTTGCTATTCAACCTCACTTTGATCCCTATTGCGTTATGATCAGTAAATACTAAGGGTATTATATATGCTGCCAGACACTTCCCTACGTCATTTTTATACATGAGTACATGGTCAATTTTGGAGTATGAGTTATGTACTTGAGAATAATAGGTGTACTCTCTACTTTTTTTATTTTTATGCCTCCATATGTCTAATATGCCTTGTGAATCCAATATCTCTCTTATATACCTTTGCTTATTATTCATAGGAATGGTCTTTGAAAGATCTAGGCTTGTTAGGGGAGTATTCAGGTCTCCCATGATGATTAGTGTCCCCTTGGTGTTCTGAATTATAAGTGGTATATATTTCTTGTAGTAGCTTAATTGGTCTTTGTTGGGACCATACATATTTACAATAGTGAGCCATATGCTTTGTATTTGTCCTGTTATTAGCAAAAATCTACCCTCTGTGTCTTTTATACTGTTCTCCAGTTTGAATTCACATCTTTTATTCATGCCTATTATAACACCAGCTTTTTTCTTGTTGGCACAGGAGGCTTCCAATAGTCCCATGCTTTTGTTCGCAAATCTGTGCACCTCTTTTTCTAGTAAATGAGTTTCCTGCAGACAGAATACATCTATCTTATTCTCCTTTAGCAGTTCCCTCACTCTTTTCCTTTTGACTGGTGAGTTAAGGCCCCTCACATTGAGGGATAACATGTTTAGGCTAGCCATAATCTTTGACTCCCTCTTTATGCTTTTGTCTCCATTTACTCTTTACTGCTGCTTGATCACCACAAACTCTAGTGAACTTTGGTACACATGCCTTACTTATAATCCCCCTACTAACCTTCCTCATCCCAACATAAAGGCCCTTACGCCCCTCCCTCCCCCACCTACTCCCCATCTCCCTCCCCCCTCCTAATCTGTTCCCCTTACTCTCCCCTCTCCCCCCCCTCCCCCCCCTTGCACATCCACAGAGCATTGTGCTTCTTCTTCTCCCAAGAGAGAACAAAAAGAACTTACAACTTTAACGCGAGAACTTTACCCCCTCCAAACCTTTCACAGTTAGAGTCTCAATTGAGACTCATTTTACATTTTTGACCCCAGTTTTTCGGTTTCATAGTCTTTCATCTTTCCTCCCCTTCTTATAGACAAGTCAGTCATGTCCAGTAGGAGGTAAGTGTAGAAAGGCCTCTAGATCTTCTGTATCCATAAATGATTTATGTTTCCCGTTCACGTTCAAGACCATTCTTGCTGGGAACTTCAAAACCGGCTTCCATCCTCTTTCATTTAGTTCAGGAAAGTATTTTCCCCACTTTCTTCTTTTAGCCATAGTTTCCATAGCATAATCAGGGAAGATCTTTATGGTCTCCTCCCTGAATTTCATTTCCTTTTTCATCCTGGCTTTTTTCAGTAGCTCCTCCTTCACACTATAACTCATGAACTTGGCTATGATGGTTCTGGGTCTTGGAAAGTTTTTATTGGGCTGTCTCCCTGTTCTATGGGCCCTGATGATTTCTGGATTTTGCAGTTGCTGATTGTCTGGGAATTGTTCCTTTAGGAAGTCCCACAGCAGCTTTTTTACATCCTGAGTTTCAGCCCCTTCAGGGAAGCCCACAAATCTTAAGTTGTCCCTTCGTGACCTATTCTCTAGGTCCTCAGTTTTTAGCATCAAGATCTGCACCTTCTCCTGGAGGTTTGTGGCCTGCTCCACAGTATTCACTGCCTGGTCTTCCAAGGAGGAGACTCTCTCCTCTACTGTGTCAATTCTATGCCCCAGCCTTTCCAGCTTTTTATTTCCAGCTTCCACTGAGTCTCTCAATTTGTTCATATCCCTTTTGAAATCCCTTTTCATTTCAAGGAGGAGCGCCTTTATTGTTTTCCCCTCTGCTTCCTCCTCAGGCTCAGTCTCATCTGGGGTTTCCTCCCCCTCTGTTACAGCACCCGCCGCCATCTTTTCCCTCTCTTTTGATGAGGCCTCCCCTCTAGCCCTTTCACCAGGCCTCAGGCTCTGTCTGCAGTATCTCTCCAGCGGGGTTTCTTTTACTGTCTTTTTTTTTCTCCCCCTTGCTTCCCCCTGCCATTTCTCTTACTTTTCTGGAGGTTTGTTTTCTTTAACAGTTCTTTTGAGGCCTCTTTCAGTCACAGTTTGGAGGAGCACTCGCTTTGCCCTGCTGCTCTCACTCGCACATGCTCAGTTCCCCCGTCAGCCTAATACACTCTTAACAATCTCCATGCACAGCATCAAATGCTGAGTAAAAATTGATATCCCCCATCAGATGTTATAAATCATGTAGAGATGGCTCAATAAGGTAAGAAAGCTGTGCTGACTCTGTGTATTCCTTGCCTGGCTTTATGAGTGTAAAATCACTGTGAAGCCATCATATTTTCATTACAGCAGAGCTTGCCTGTACCAACCTTCCTTGTAGAAAAGAAGCTTATGTTTCCTTGAGTTCCTTCTCTGCATTTCAGGTCTAGGATGAGCATCTGACCTTCGCACAAAAAAACCCTTTAAATTTAGAATATATGAAATAGGCTGCCTAGTTATTCTTCTTATTTCTAAAGGAGATTTAATGTAGTTGAAGACATTCTCCTGGATTCAGAAACTGGGCCCTCTGCAAAGGGGGATGCTGCTTTCAAGGCAGAGAAAGTCCACAGACTATGACTTTGCAGGAGTCTCAGTGTAAAGAATCAAATACAAAGAGCAGGAAACCATTCTGTGCTTTCAGAATAATGTGGGAAAGCTAACCCTTGAGGCTTTCCTACCAGAAATTTTCTTCAAAATAAAGACTTTGTATAACAATCCCAGTATGGGAAAGGGGAAATACCCCACCACAATGGGTTTCCTTTTTAAAAAACAAAAAACCAAACACAGTGCAATCAATATAAGACGTGGAATTTAGGTTAATTCCCATATTCTCCAAGGAAAACCCAACAACATAAAGAAAGACAGGATAGGAAGAGAGCAGCATGCTTAAAATAATGCAGAAATGCACCACCCTTTTAGGGTTTCAGCTCTGCAAAGACTCGGGCTGTGTGTCCAATCAGGGGACCAGCGTTTACCCCATGACTCATTTCAGATACATTCTGCACTAACTTCAACGAATGCAAACACAATTAGAGCATTCAGGATAAGACAGTAGGAGATCCCCTTTGATGTTGGGATAAAATGAGGATATGCAGGGTTTTGTCCAAAATGACAACCATCCCAGGTTTACTAATGGGTATCTAATAGAAAAGGAGAATTTTATGATGCTCATTAATTACCAAACTGTCATGTGCTCCTGGCGGAAAGAAAGTAATCCTCTTCCCCAGATTAGGCAGCCACCACAAAGGACTTCAAAGAACTTCCAGTCCCCTCCCCTGAGAGCTGCCTTGTGTAAACCTCACAGCGCTAACCGTACAAATTAAAAGAAGGGAGCAGTTGACAAACCCTTCCTGTTACATGCGCAGTGTATTTCTCCTAGCAGTTCAGACATTATTCTTTCTGCAGCTGACACACACATTTCCTAAGCACACAAGGCATTGTAAAATACGCAGCAAACGCTACAAATTGTCACGTTAACATTATTTTCCACCCTTCCTTTCAAGCCAGGAGATATCTGTAGTGAAGAGTTTTGGTGAAGATCTAGTTAAGAATGAGAAAATAGAAGAGAAACGAGAGAATGTATGATGTGCTTTGACTCTTCAGTTCAGAACACTGGAGTAGTCGTGGGGATCCTCCTCTTTTGTCAACAGGCAACAGACTGATTCAAATAGGAATGAAATTAAAGAAAATAAACAATCACTTCATATGTTGCACTTACAGGGCCTGATCCAAAGGCTCCCATTGAATTTAAACGGGATTGGAATTAAACCTATAGTGAATTGTCCAAGATTCACACAGCAAATCACAAGCATCACTGGAAATAAAGCTCACAAAATGGCAAGAGAAGCACAGCTGACAAAACCCTAGCTCCACTCTGACTGAGCTAGGGAGGAGAACAAGGGGGAGACGGAAGTTGGAGAGGAAGCAAGGTGTGTGCGGTAGAAGTACGGAGAGGATGCAACTACCACGGGCAAGAACAAGGGGGTGCAGTTTAAAAAATTTGAGAGCCACTTGTGCTAGACTAACTTTCTTTCCCTTGTTCTTATTCCTGTAAACGGTTCCCATAGCATTGCTGCCATTAAGTAAACTGTAAGGACTTCAAAGCAGCTAACACAATACATGCACTCATGACTGACTGTCAGCCCCGCACCACCATACCTCTTGAATTGATACTCAGTGTAAAATTGCAAGTTATAGAGGAATTAGCCCTGGCGATTTTAGCTTTCTCTGCAGAATCCTGAAAAACCTAACAAAATGCAGAGTTTATATTTATTTATTTATTTATTTATTTTCTAGATTTCTACCTCGCCCCTCCTGAGAACAGCTCAGGGCGGCTTCCAACAATAAAAATATATATAAAATACATATAAAACAATTTAAAACCCATCAAAAATACAATATAAGGTATTAAAACAGGGCCTGGGAAAACATTAAAACAATTAATAGGGTAGGGGAGATAAAAACCCACTAACCCCCCCCCTCCCCAAAGGCCTGGGCCAACAGTCAGGTTTTACAACTTCACCAGAATGTCAACAGCCTTGGGGCCAGGCGAGCTTCCTCCGGAAGGGAGCTCCAAAGGTGCGGCCCGGCCACCGAGAATGCCCTCTCCATTGTGGCCCCCCGCTTAATGCGGGGGACCTCCAGGAAGGCACCCCCGGCAGACCGAAGTAGCCGCTCTGAGGTGCGGAGGGCGAGGTGGTCCCTGAGGTACGAGGGGCCAAGACCATGAAGGGCCTTGTAGATCAACACCAAAACCTTGTACCTAGCTCAGCACGCTATTGGCAGCCAGTGCAGAGTCCAGAGCACAGGTGTAATGTGCTCCCGACGACCCGTCCCCGAAAGGAGGCGGGCTGCTGCATTCTGCCCTAGCTGCAGCCTCCGAACCAGGAACAAGGGAAGCCCCACGCAGAGTGTGTTGCAGTTGTCCAGCCTCGAGATGACGAAGGCATGGATGAGGGAGGCCAGGTCCGGGTCGGAGACGAACGGACGCAGTCTCCGCACCAGATGCAACTGGCGGAAAGAAGCCTTTGCGACTGCCTCCACCTGCCGCTCCAGGCGGAGATCCGCGTCCAATATCACCCCCAGACTCCGGACCTGCTGAGCTATAGGAGGGCGAACCCTCCCAATCAGGGGGGCCACTAGCTCCCTCACTCTCCCCACCAACATCACCTCCGTCGTATTG
>QEPC01010989.1:1633656-1659006 GCA_003113815.1 Sphenodon punctatus | reverse complement strand
GCTGGAGTTTGGCCAATGTATCTGGAATATCTATATGTGGCTCCAGGCAATTGCTCTCTGGACTCGCATTCAGCAGGCTTCTCCCCCGGATTTACTTTTCTTCCTGAGAGAAGATACTTATGCTGGCTCATGGGACAGTCTGATTACTGCCAAGATCTCTGCCTCAGGCTTACCCTTGACTGATCTTTTGTCAAGGGATTTAAAAGTTCTTAAGGCCGAGGCTATGGTCAGGCTTATGGACATTAGCCGGCAGGAGGACTCCGCTCGTGTAGCCAAGTGCTCCTTTTTATTTCACTATTTTTCTTTGGCCGCCAATTTTGCTAGCCCTGCTAGGTATTTGTTGGCCAATTGCTCCTATAGGAAGATCCATGTATTTCTCCAGGCTCGATTGAATGTCCTCCCTACCCGGATGCTTGAGGGGCGCTACGCCGGAATTCCGTGCCATTTAAGGCTCTGCCCCTTTGATTTTTTTGAGGCTGAGTCTTTTGGAGCACATTTTGTGCTCCTGTCACTTATATGACCATTTTAGGGAGCTTTGGTTATCCAAATTTATTTATCTTTTGCCTGGTGGAACCCCATTAGAAATTTCCCGCTGGCTTGTATCTGATTTTTCTGACTGTCTGACCTTTGCTGTAATGTCTTTTTTACTTGATACTCTTGAGGCCCGCCAGAAGTTTTTATTATTTAGAGCCATGTGATCTCTGATTTTCTATATTCATGCATTTGTGCTTATTTTGGAGGGAGAAATGGAGAAGGGAAGGAGACGCTGGTCTGCTGCCTATAGGGGAGGTGGAAGGGGCCGTGCCAGGGGAGTGACAGCAGGCAGCAGCAGTAGCACAAGCACATCACCACACCCCAAACTCAGAAGGCCTGCTTTAGGGCAACAGGCTTCAGCGGCTCAGCGGCGCCTCCACTGCCATGCAGGGCACTGGAAGGCCTGCAGGACATTAGGCTGCATCTATCTCTGCTGCTGCTGGTGCTGGAGCAGGTGCTGCTGCTTTCGATGTTCCTCCAGGGTCACCAATGTCCCCCACTGTCTAGGCGATCCCCAGCAGTCCAGAGCTGGTGGATCTCACCCCAGCTGCTAGAGGCAGGGTCCGATCCCCGGGCAATGGCAGTAGGGAGAGTAGTGGCAGCAGCAGCAGTACTAGCAGCTACAGATGAGGGCACTGGGAGAGTGCCAGCAGCATGGCAGGCATGGGCAGTCTAGCCTCAGGGTCCCAGTACTCCCCTTCATGGGACATCATTGTGATCACGGACAACAGTGAGTCAGAGGCAGACACTAGTGCTGCAGAGGACATGTCTGTAGCTGAGGCGATGGCTGAGCCGCCTCCCAGAGCTGTGTTGCCAGTGCCACCAAATTCTCCCCCTTCCAGCAGCGATGGCAGCAGTGCGTCTGCCAAGGTGGGCCAGAAGGCAGGAGGGGAAAAAAATCCTCTGTCTGGGAACATTTTAAGCTGGTGCAGGCAGATGATCCCAGAGAGGTGCAGTGCACTTTGTGCAATAAGCTGGTGAAGCGTGGGCAGGTGCTTGCCAAACTTGGGACAACTGCAATGGCGAGGCACCTGAAGTCATGCCACAGTGCTCTGCTGCTAAGCGGGAAGTCAGGGGAAGTCATTGCCAGTGGGTTCCCAACTGCAGCGGTCAGTCGCCCGGCTCCTTCAGTGGGCAAGCATCCTGTACCAACTGCTGCTGCCTCTAGCAGCAGGAGCAGTATGGGGGCAGAACAGCAGCAGAAGCCTCGCCAGCAGCATCAGTCCACTATGGAGGAGCTTGGGTGGGGGCAGCTGCCAAGGCCATTGGGTGCTGGAGGGCGGCGTGGCTTCTTTCAAGAGAAAGCCAAGCGCCTGTTGGCCAAGATGATTGCCCTGGATGGGCAGCCCTTCTCAATTGTAGAGGACAAGGGCTTCCAGTGGCTGATTGGATTCCTGGCCCCCCAGTTTAAGCTGCCTTTCTGCTCCACCCTGAGTCAGACTGTGGTGCCACAGCTGTACAGGGCTTTGAAGGAGCAGGTGAGGGAGCAGCTGGCAGGGGCTGGGGGAGGGGGGGCACTGTCCTATTTACAACAGACCTGTGGTCAAGTAGGAATGCACAGCATGCCTATCTGGCAGTGACTGCACACTGGTGGCAGGACCCAGAGGCAGCACTTGGCAGTGGCAGGAGGGGTCCTAAAGCAGGGTATAGGTGGGCCCTGCTTCAAGCACAAGTAATGGACAGCTCCCACACCTCAAGGAACCTCGAGGCAGCCCTGGACGCCATCGTGAGGGAGTGGGTCACGCCAGGTGCGGTCTTCACCAAGGGGTGTGTGGTGACGGACAACGCAGCTAATATACTGAAGGCAGTCCATGACAGGGGCTTCAGAAGCATCCCTTGCACCACACACGCCCTCCATCTTGTGGTCAGGATTTCTCTGAGCTTGGGGGTTAAGGGGATTGGGCCAGGCATCCTTAGCTCCCTGGTCAACCAGGGGAGGAAGCTGGCGGGGTTCTTCAACAGGAGCGTGAAGGGCAGTGAGCTCCTCCGGGAGAAGCAGGCCGAGCAAGGGTCCCCAGTGCACGAGCTGGTCCAAGATGTCTCCACCAGATGGAATTCCACCTTCCTGATGCTCGAGCAGCTTCTTGAGCAGAAAGCTTCCTTGCATCAGGTGGAACTGGAAACAGACATCGAGGCACCTCCAGGGTACAACAGGGAGGAATGGGAAATCCTTGCTCACACGGTCTCCATCCTGAGACCGTTCCTGGCCGTGACGGAGACCATGAGCAGCTTCACCTCCACCCTCAGCCAGGTGACTCCGCTGGTCCATAGTCTCCACAGGAGCCTGGATGAGATTCTTGGGGGGGGGGGATTGTGACCCTCAGGGCAGGAAGATGTTCGATGAAGCGCTTGACCTGGTGTGGAAGCTGAAGGCGGTGCTGATGGTGCGCTTTGATGAGCTCCTGTGCCAGGAGGAATATGTCCTGGCAACCATGGTGGATCCCAGGATCAAGGGCAGCATGGCATGCGAGACAGCGGTCTATGGCCTCCAGAAGGGTGCGTTGGTGCAGAAGGTCTGGCAGGCAGAGCAGACTATGCAGCAGGATGCTCCTGTGCATGGTGGGAGTGGGAGCAGCGAACCCTTCCAGTCATTGGTCTATCCCTGCCCCCAGCCCTAGCAGTAGCAGCAGCAGCAGCAGCAGGCTGAGCAGCAGCAGCAGCACCCCTATTGCCAGCAGCTCCTCCTGTGTGCAGGCCACTCTGGGGAGCATGGGGTCCAGCACAGAAGGGCAAGCAGCGTGACTGAGGGCAGTGGGGCAGGTGGTGCCCACCCAGAGCCACCAGAGGGAGTATGATGGCGCCTCAGCAGCAGTGGAGACCTACCTGGAGGAGCCATGCATTGATCCCAGCAGTGATCCCTTGGCCTACTAGGCCGGCAAGGCCAATATGTGGCCGGCCCTGTCAAAAGTGGCCAAGGGTATTCTGGAGATCCAAAACGGCATAGGCCAGTCTTTCAATCTGGAGACAGTCACTTTAGTTTGCAGGGAATGCCTTGCACCACACAGTGTATGCTCCTTTCTATCATAGTTTCATACATTACTTTCTGAGCAAACATTTGTGCCAGAACATAAGGCCCAGCTGATTAACTTTAGTCGTGAATCTGTCTGAACCCAGATTGTATCCTTCATGCTGTCTCATTGCATGCAGGGCTTTGCTTATCCACTTTTACAAATGTGTTTCCTAACTCCACACCCCTTTGTGGGGTGCAGGAACATCTGCTGATGCCCCTTCTCTCAACAGATTTTTTTAAACCCACCAGGGTACCCTGGGCCTTGACTGTTTGGACCTGCTGAGGGAATTTATCTGTCCTCCTTATTCTACAGCAGCATTTCCCCTATTATAGATCAGCAGCAGTTTTCAGAGTAAAATTATTTCCATTTGGCCGGTAAATGGATTACGAGAAGCAAACATGGCTCTGTTGCCCAAGCACCATAAGTTCTACCCTGGGTGTAGGCCTCATGAGGGGGCAGAGGCGGAGGGGAGTACAATCGTAATGGGCTGACAACCTCAGGGTGCCCCCCCTCCAAAAAACACTACAAACTAGTATCCTGTGAAAGTATCGGTCCGTTCATAAATTGGCTTTGGCAGCCAGTAGTCTATAACAATAAAAGGATGGAAAATAAAGGGGACTCAGCTACCAGTATGTACTCAGGCCCCAAATTTCTCTCAATGGACCTGATATGGAATGTCAGAGAAAGGGACACTTCCTGGTGGGATGTGCTGAAAGCTGATTTTACTTAGTGGTGTGTGTCCCTAGCCAATGTTCCCCACTGGGCTGGGAGTTCCTTGTTAGAGGATGCTGAATGCTCAGCTACCCAAAGCAAGCACAATGGCTACCAACACTCATCAGAACATACATACACACTCAAGCGACTGTCACTGCTGTTTATTCAGCTAAACACACTTTTAGATTAAAGAGTTAGAGCAGATACAGATTATGACAAAATTATGACAAATTACATACTCCTCTGAAAGCATCAAAGTTCCCCAATAAATAGAGATTGGAGTCTTGGACCTAGTACATGGGGGTGCCTGGAAGTTTCTGGAGGAAGCCAGGAGACCCCTGAGTCCAGTCATCTCATATTCTGAAATTTCTCTTGTTTCTCCCCTTGATCCATGGTGCAAGGAGCTGTTATAATCTCTCTTAAATTGAAGAATCTCTCTCTTTTTGTGACCCACAACAATTTTCTGAGACCATCTCTGTATTCATGAGTGACAAGTGGAAAGTCCCTGGCATTCCCACACCTTTTTGACATTTTTCATCCCAGATGGATCATCTCAACTTCTCCACTTTTCTCTAACCCCATTTGGTATTATGGCCAACAGCCGTGTATATGATAAGATATGCAGGGTCTGCTGGTTTTTAGCATTTCGCTGATTCATGTAAGCTTGTGCCAAACCAATCCTTTGTAAGGCCTCTAGAGCCTATAGGTTTTCTCACGGGTTCAGCCAACAGACTAAATGAAGCTGAAGTAAATGTGGCAATGCAAACACAATGAGGATGCTGTTTACTGAACAATCTTTGCTTGTGTGTCTCCTTCCATGGTTTGAATTTTCCAGCAAGAGAGCTTGACATCCATTACCTTTCTTGGGGGACTGTTAAGGCCTGCACCAGCACCACAACTAAGGTCAGCAGCTGGAGTAAAGAAAGAACCAGAAGGTCACAGTCCAAGTCGACCAGCCAAAGGGCAATCCAAGGTCATACTTATGGAATGGTGCCAGGTCAGGAGCCAGAAGCAAAAGAACAAGTTGAATCCATTGCCAGAAGTCAATAGTGAGAAAATCAGAGGTGAGTTTGAGTAGCTGACTAGTCTATTGACTTGACTATTCAAGCTGAATTGACTATTCAGTAGCTGAATAGTCTAAAGAGAGAGGGTTCCTGGCTGCTAGTCACAGATTATTAGGATATCAGAATCAGAATCGGTAGGCAGATCTAGGTAACCATCAAATTGCTACAATAATTTATATAGCTCCAGAGCTCCCAGGTAGCCAATGGGGATGCAAGCTAAGCTAACCAATCTGGGTCCACAGACATGGTCAAGTTGCAGGAGAGAAAAGTTACTGTTTTGGTGCTGTGGACAGCTCCCTGATGGCAACACAGGCACAGCACTTGCTTTAACTTTCCACTAGTTCAAGTTCAAGACTAGTGAGGCCTTTCAATGGTTCCCTTAAAAATGTACTGTTTTTCTTACATTCTCACATTCTTTCTTCACAGTTATGCATGGGATTTGGGCTTCAAATTGTCCTTTATTAGTTTAAATAACCATTAAAGGAAGTTAGAGTATAGGTCCCCCTGCTGAGCCTTACAGATTCTTAGGGCAAAGTTCAGGTATTGAGAGTTCAAACACATCTGAATAAGTTTGCCAAATCACTGAAATTGTTTTGAGATTTAGAAGTGCCACAGAACTTACTGCCTACAGAGCAAAATGAAACATATGTTCTTCAATTCTGCTTTCAATCACGTTTTCTCCCCAAACAACATATGTAAATAAAGTCCCTATAGAGCAAGGGTGGAGAAAATTTCCCTTCCCATGGTCCACTTTGAAAATTAGTCAGATAGGAATTGGCAGCAGGGGTGCTTAAGGGGTGCCACTCAGGACGGGGGAAGAAAGAGAAAGGTCTGGATCATGGATCCATCCCTTATCTTTGAGTACATGTTCTCCTCTCCATTCCTTTCTCGAGAGCTTACTCTTTGAGTGCTTGAGAATAGGGCTAGATCAATGAGCCAGATTGTATCCATGGACCAGATCCAGGAATTGGAAGGGGCCAAATAAAAAAAGAACCATGGGCTGTCTTTGGCATGGGCCGGAGGTTCGCAACCCTGTTATAGAGTTTTTGAAAGGAGGCAAATCAAGAGACCAATACTTTGTAGGTGTAAATGGGCCGAGTTCCATTGATGTCAGTGAACCTTTGCTTATTTGCACAGCAGAAAATTGCTTATATTCACATAGATAAATTTTAAGGCACTCAAACACCATTGGGTAGATGCGAGATGAATGGCCCCAAAGGAAAATACCACATGTATTCTATACCTTATGTATTTGACTGTACTATCTGGTTGGGGGGGGGGGGGAGGGCAGACAAAAGTACCAAATTTAAAACCACTAAATAATAAACAAAAAATTAAATCAAAACACCAAGTGACTGAATAAACAAAGTTGCAAATTTCATAATGATAGTGAATACAAAAATGGATATTCATTTCTGGAAAAGAATATCTGAATTTCTTTCACAAATTTAAATTTGCACAATCATTTCTGACTAGTGCTGAACTCGGTATTTGAAATTACTCATTTTTTACCGAGTATCTTGGTATTTGACCGAGTACTGAGGAAATCAGTCCAGTATTTGGTCCAATACTCGGGCAAATCCTTGAATGGGCAGCATACAGGGCTTTTCCTGGTCCTATATAAGGGAACTTGGTACTCAGTACTCAGAAATACTTGGTACTTTGTTTTATTTTTCTGAGTATTTTACCGAATACCCAGTATCAAGTATTCAGCCAAGTTACTGAGGACTGGCTGAACACTTGGAGCCAATCCTCAGAAACTCGGAAATACTCGTAATTTTTTAATTGTTCAGTGCAGCCCTATTTCTGACCTAGCTACAAAGGGTGTAAACAGACATGACATTGGTCGCTTTGGCCCAGGACTCACTAGTGCGTGTCTTCACACGCTGGGGCAGGATATGCTCTGGACCTGATCCCTGGCTAAGGGCTGCACATTCTGGCCAATGCATCTATTCAGCCTTGCCATTCCCACCATGGGATGGGGGTCACCATGGCAGTGAATCATGGTGGGGGGCAGGGTGCTGGAAGCTGGGTGGGGCTGGTTGCCTGCATATTTGTTGTGGTCCCCCACTACCCGGGTCATGCAAAAGGTGGAACAGCTCTCCCAGTGACAGGCACATTTATTTTGTGCCGCTTGCCGACTCGGAGAAAGGGAGCTGTAGTTTTACGCCCAGGGCCAGGGAGCCATCTCACCGCCTGCACATTTGTTTTAACCCACAGAAGCATTATACCCAAACCAAAGCTATGGGATGAACAATGGGGAGCTATGTTAAGGATTCCACTGCATTTGCATCATGTAGGAATGTGGATAGATCCTTTGTTGCTTTTACGCCAAATACTTCAGGTCATCCTCAACATTATCACAACTGAAAACTGAACAATAATCCCCAATTCTATTTCCATGATTTTCTAAAATATTTGATTTCAAATACTTAAGCATAAGGAGTATGATAATGAACATATCTACCAGACAGATTCAGTACTGATTTCTCTGCACTGTCCAAGCAAATTTAGTGTCTTGTATATCCTCCCTATCAGACCGACTATGGGTGATTTCAGACGTGACAGGGCACCTATTGGCCCCATCACAGAATCACCTTTTGATTCCCTGCTGGAATCAAAACATCACGTCCCACAGACATGCCGGCTAATTCTGGCAGGGAATCTGGGAGGGGGTGGGGTTGCGTGGCACAACGTGCGGCTGCACAGCCCTGCCCCCCCCATGCTCCCCCAGCCGCCCACCCTCCTGGAGACGGGCGGGCACAGCGGCCAATATGGCCGCTGTGCCAGATTCTGACCCGGGGTCTGGGCCACGGCCCGGAATCAGCGATGGTAACAGACGTTACCGTCCACCGATTCCAGGCCGTGGTTCAATTAACCACGCTTTTCGGGATGGTGCCCGGACCATCCTCGAAAGCATGGTTATTTTGCTCACCGCCGGTGGTTCACTGTGGTGAACATCTGGCGGCGAGCAACCAGACGTTACGGGACCATCCACCACCACGGGGGATTCACCGTGGTTGAGTGTGGTAACGTAACGTCTGAAAATACCCTAAGTCGTCTAACTGAGTAGAGATTATCTATTGTGTTTACTCATACAGTATTTGATGGTTTAAGGATTACACCCATTCCATTTGGCACAAAGAATCTTGTCCATTTTTTCCCTAATTCAGGAAAAAGAATTGCCCACGCGTGATGTTTACAATAGCAATTGGTTAACTAAAATGGTGCTTGTGAATGCCACATTCTCTCTGGATGTATCCCAGTAAAGCCAGTGAATACCTAGAGAGGGCTGATCCCTTCAGGGAAGGAATGGTAACTCCAGAAGAGCACTCCTGAGAATGTAGTCGATATCTTCATGGAGGCTCAACAGTGTGAAAAATTATCTACACACCTCTCATTTGCCCAATTCCCAGGTACGCCAGTCATGCGAGCTTCAAATTTACCTATATGCAACACAAAATTGGTTCCATATCCAACTATGTACCTCAGAATGCAGAATCATGATGCTAAGATGACAGAGTCACTGACTTAAAAAATAGAAATGGGACTCCACAGGGACTTTCTGTTTCAGATTTTTCAGGAAATTCTTAATGAATTTCAGATTTCGTTTCAGATTCAGATTTTTCTGTTTTGGATTTTTTTCTGCCACTGAAGTCAATGGGAACAAACCACAATGAAAAAACCCAAAACCTCAATGCAAAAAACCTGAAAGAAAATCAATGTAAAAGAACCAAAATGCTGGAAACAAAAAAGAACCAAAATTTCATATTAATCTAAAATGGCTATTTTGGGGCAATTTCAGTTCTATTCAAAACCAAAATTCCCATCCCCACTAAAGAAATTAACCCCACAATGTTTTTCATTTCTTGGCATGAATAAACTATGTCCCCTCTCATTCTGAACCTCTATGGCGTCAATGGGACTACTCTGGAGTAAGTGGTTTGTGGCTCATGGCTTTGGCACGCAACAGAGATGTCTGGAAAAACTGTTGGTAAAATTTTAACAGGAAACAATGTGTGGGGAGGGATTTTGTGAATGTTTTCTTCAAGCCTAATGGACAGGAAAGATAACTTACTATTTGTATTATTATTTGGATTTATAAAACTTTCAATATTTTTATTAAAGCAAAGGTGCAACAAAGACACTAAACAACATACTGTATCATCCATTATCCATTTCAGATCGGAAACTCACTATGCTTTGACAGACTATTCAACAATTCCAACCCACACTGCAAAACTTCCATGCTCACATACCCTGGCTTGTAATTCAATAAACAAGAATCTCATATTACCAGAAATTATATTTGGTTTTAGTTAAATGTCTTTTAAAATACCCTTTTAGTTAAATATCTTTAGTATTCAAAGAATTTAGCTGGAAATTCTGGCCTGCTGACTGGTACAGCGTCCTCCTAAAAATATGGCAGAAAAGATTACTAATTTTCCAAATATTTATTCTCTTTTTGGCACTTCTCTTGCATTCATATTTGGTGTCAAAAGTTTTTCTAGACTGGCCCATATTTTACTGTATCATTGCTCCATGGAAGAAAGATGTGTAACACAGAGGTTCTAAAGTGTGTAAATAAATGTCATTGAAGACAACTTGGAAAGCAAAAGGACATTAGTATTTTTCACTGAAGAAAACCACAGAATCTTTTCCTCATTGCATATAACATGATGATAGATTCTGTAAACTAGGAATCAGTGCTTGAAGAAGAGAGGCTGAAGTTTTGATAAAGGCTGTGTGGATGTTTACATGAAATGCACAAAACCCAGCTGTCATAGACAAGCGTTTGCCAAGCTCTCAAGTATTACAGTGAGTATGTAAAACCTTGGTATCCACCCAGTTCTATAGAAAACAGGAATGCTTATAGATGGGCCACATTAACAACTGAATGGCATGCAGCAATGGTCCCCAAACCTGTGGTCTGTGAGGCCTTGGTAACTGGTTTGTACAGGATCTACAAAACCATGACAACCAATAAAATTTACAATTTACCAAAGGGTAAATTCTGGAGGCTGTAAACTTCCCTGTTATCACCCCCATTTATGCTTGTTTTGTTGTGCCCCTCTGCCTGCAACTTGTCCAAGCCTGGGATTAGAACCAGTGCCCTTGAGAGCCTGGGAGAAGTGGTTTGGGCCTCTCTTCCTTGCCTAATATGCTCTTGTTAGCATTCTGATGGGATTTCCCATCCACAGAGCTTCCGATTGGCTACTACTTGTTTAAAACCTACCTGACAGGAACAGGAAGCCAGGCAAAGCCATGCATAGGTCCTCTGTCCCCAGTCTGCTTATCCCAACCATAGCTTCTTGTTCCTGCCCAGCCCTAATCCTTCCCGTTCTCAGTTTGGACTAACCTTCTGGTACTGGTTTCCTGGCTTGCCTTGTGACTCCAATTCTGGAGTCCCTATGAGCTTGTTGTTTGGCTTGGACTGACTTCCGGCTTGACCCTTTGGCTTGTTCCTGACTACATTTGCATAGCCGTGGCAAGGCTGGTTTTAAGCAGGGCTAATAGGAGCCAGAGCCTGGGCCCTGAGGTCAGCCCTCCCCCCAGTAGGGAAGCCAGTCCTGGTAGCCTCAGGATCAATGGTCCTGAGGTATTGGAAAGGCTATTTCTGTGTGGCTCTTTCAACTATCGGAGAGCTGAGATTTCTAAGCCTCACTCACAATTAGTGTCACTAATCTTGTGAGATTGAGCTGAAACTCGTTCTCGGTATTTTTTCATTTTTCTACAAGAATCACATTTCTTGTTTCATTCTGGGAAACGAGAACAAACCAAGAAATGGGCCAGACTCTAAAAATGAGAAAATATTGAGGGGAAAAAAGTACTTAACTGTGGGGCTTCTGCATTCCAGTCAGGTGGCTATTAGTTGCTCCCTGCCCCCCTCTACATCCTGCAAAGAGCTTAGCTTGCTCTCTGTGTCCCGAGTGACGTTGCATTCTGCAGGGCTTAGTTGGGACTCAACAGTAAATTATCTGAGCAGGGAAGGGAGCAGAGAAGCCTCTTCCCAGCTGTGTGCAACACTCTAATCACTTGGGTTTTAGTCCGGGATAAGGTTGTGGGGGAGGGTGGGTGTTTTGAGGTGACAGTGGAAGTTTTTATTGTATTGATCTTATTGTTTTATGTATTGTAAGCTTGGGCCTCTGTAGTAAGGATGGTGTATAAATTTGAATAAAAATAAATAATTTCCCTGTTTCCAGGGGAACCGATATCAGGGCAGTACACAGCGCACATCTGGTTGGTCCTCCTGGAAACGGGGTCTGATTGTCCCCCAGCCCAAAAGAAGACACAAACACCATTCTTAGTGGAGTAAATCAGGCCGCACCATACTTTATTATTAGCCTTATCGGGGAGGAAGGGGCTATGCCCTTCCGGGTCCTGTCAACCTAGTCTATTCCTAACTTAGGTAGAGTAAAATGTAGGCGGTCTGATGTCCCTCAGTACCGCACCTTGTCACCTATAGCTGCTGCGATGTCACACCTGCCCAGCTGCCCCCGGCCGGGTCAGGCAGTCTTCACTTACTGTGACCCAAGGAAGGAATGAGGGCAGGCTACGACAACCCTGGACCGCCCCTGTCCTAGGTTCTTTCGCCGTCCAGCCCCCCTTCCTGGGTTCCGCGCGATGCTGGCTGGCAAGCTCTAGCATTCGCATGTACCCCATCTCTTTAAGGAGATGACCTGGCAGCAGACTATCCCTACCTAACTTACTGACTTGCCGGACCCCTGCCGCTAGAGGCTGCCAGCAACGCTTGGCTGGCCTCGCTCCCCCCATCCCGATTAACCTAGCAAGATGCTTAACTTCTGCTGTATCGCTATCAGGTACAGTTCGAGCCCTTCATCTGACAGGTGCACTCCGTCAGGCCGGAATAACTCCGGCCGAGAAAACTTAATAGCCGGGTGCCTGATCGTGTATCCCCCCAAATCTGCAACCAACCTCTCCACTTCCTTATTCACCTTTTTCCTAGCCTTGTCCACTTTGCTTGGGCGCACGGCGTTCCTCCAACGAATCCGTTCCAGCATCTCAGACCATATCAACTTGGTATTGGGGAGAAGTCTCCTCACTTCCCAGAGATCCCTCTTTATGCTGGTGGCCAGGTGTAAACCTGTTTCCACCGGTAAATTATTCTCCCCCAGATGTATTACCAGTATGTCTGGATGCGTCGTTCTTGCCAACTCGTGGACCACCGGTAGAAGCTGAGCCCATCTCATGCCACTTCTTCCTTTCCAGGTCACCTCGGCAAGATGCCCCAGACCCAGCTGGGTTCCCCAATACGAGCGTCCCGCTCGTTTTCCGGCCCAGTAGACCATACTGTGGCCGACGATCACGACCCTCCGTTGCCGTGCTGATTGCTCCCCTCCTGTAGAGATAGACCAGGTTATCAATGCCCGTGCGTGCTGAGTCAGCCCTACCCTAACAATGGGACCATTGCCCTTCACACTGTAACCTTACGGACGTATGCACGGAAGGCACTTGACTTCCATCGGCCTATATTCTTTACCTGTTCTTCAGATAGGCCGGCCGCTGTTGCGCTACTTGCCGCACCTATTCTAAATGAATGGCTGCTAAATGCTTGTGGAGGGATGTCAGCTTTTTTCAAAGCTTTCCTCAAGACTGCCGCGAATTGGTAACTGGATACCCTCGCCCCAGATCTGTGAATAAACAGCTGGCCAGGCCATGAGGGACGCACCGCCAGGTAGGCCTCAATTGCTGCCACCGGGCACAACTGAGCCTCAGCGATGCGCTCCAGTTTCACCCTCTGTCCCTGTCGCCGTTGATCTGTCTTGGACCCTCTAAGCCAAACGGCCATGCCTTCCGCCCCCACCTGGATGTCGTTAATGCCAAGTACGAATCCCCCTTGCTCTGTGGACCTAACAGCCGCAAGTTCGCTTACCCGAAATGCCCCAAAGAATGCCAGCTTGAACATACTGTTAAACGTTATGGCCTCAAAGGATGAAAAACAAACCTCGGGCAGCTGCCTGCATATTTTCAGCAATACCTCAGGTGTAATGGGCTGCCTATTGTCTAGTCCCCGGGGGCATTCCCTTTGCCATCCTTCCAGCATTTTCCTAACTAGGAAACCCGCACTCGGTGATGTAAAGCCCGCTAATTTATTGTAAAAAGCCAAGGCTGATAACTTTCCAGATATCGTCCTGGGCGCCAAACCCCTCCTTTTCAAATTGATCGCAAACTGTATGGCCTGGGCCTCCGTTATCGGGAATTGTGTCCCCCAACCTTTATCCTCGCGGAAGTTCTGGAACTCTCCTAGGGCTTGGGAGTAGGCCGCTCTAGTGCGGGGCGCCAGTGACCCCTGCACTGCCTGGAACATCTCTATTGTCCAATGTTCCATATCCCTTGTGGGAGTTCCTCTGGGTGCTGTCTGGCCTCGGGTGCCAACTGCCTGAATCGGTCCATCTGCTGGCGAGAGAGTGCGTCAGCAATCCCGTTGCTAATGCCTGGGGCGTGCCTGGCTGAGAATAAAATATTACTGCCGAGGCACTGGCGTACGAACGCTCTCACCATCCCCATTACCCTTCTGGAATGGGATGACATAGCATTTATTACTTGGACTACCGCCTGGTTGTCGCACCAGAACAGTACTGTTCTGTTGGCGAACTCCCCTTCCCACATGTAAACTTCTAGTACTATGGGGAAGAGCTCCAGGAAGGTAAGATCCCTTGTCACCCCCTCTTGCACCCACTGTTCCGGCCATGGTGCAGCACACCATTTGCCAGCCCAGTATAGCCCAAGCCCCACAGATCCAGCAGAGTCAGATTGAACCTGAAGCTCAGCTTCCAATAACCACTTTCGTCTCCACATACTCACGCCGTTAAAGCTGTGAAGGAAATGGCTCCATGTCCTAAGATCCTCCCTCATTTCAGCAGTGACCCTGATATAATGATGCCCTGGCTGATTACTGCCCACCTTCTCGTACAGTCTAGACAAGAAGGCCCGCCCTGGTGCTACTACCCTGCAAGCGAAATTGAGACTCCCCAATAATGCCTGCAGCTGCTTCACTGTTACTTTTACCTTCCCGGCTACCCAATCAACGTCCCTCACTGTTCAATGGTGTCCAGCTCGATCCCAAGGAATGTTAAGACTTCCGCAGGGCCCACTGTTTTTTCCGGCGCCAGGGGAACGCCCAGCTCCCTAGCTAGGTCCTTAAAAGTTTCAAGCGCCCTTAGGCACTCTCCGGTCCCGTGCCCCCCAATAAACATAAAATCATCGATATAATGAATAATATATCGTGATCGTGTCCGCTGGCGTATCAACCATTCCAGCAAAGAGCTGAAACGCTCGAAGGCCGAACAAGAAATCGCGCACCCCATGGGCATCGCCTTGTCATAATAAAATTGGCCTCGGAATTGGAACCCCAAAAGCCTAAAGCTTGAGGGGTGAACCGGCAGCAGGCGGAACGCAGATTTAATATCGCATTTCGCCAACTGCGCTCCCTCACCACACTCCCTCGCCATCGCTATTGCCGTATCAAGGGAAGCGTAGTGAACCGAGCACAGCTCAGACGGGATCGCGTCATTCACCGACCCCCCCCTTGGGTAGGACAAGTGGTGTATGAGGCGAAATTCCCCCTTCTGCTTTTTTGGTACTATGCCTAGAGGGGATACGTGAAGGTTAGCAAAAGGACGCGCCGTGAATGGGCCCGCTATGCGACCCTCAGCGAGTTCCTTGGCAATCTTCCTGGCCACCAAATCTTCATTTCCGTTCACAGACTTGAGGTTCTTTACCCAACTCCTGGCCTTGTCGAACCTAGCCGGGATGACAAAGCCATCCCGGAAGCCCGAAATTACATAAGCCACCTCCCCAATCATCGGGCAACCTCTTAGGGCACGCTCCAATGCCTCATAACTGACTGGGGTTGGAGCCCTTTCCTCCCCCTTGCTGTTGGGAGCCACCTGCCCCCGGCTTCCCCTGCTGTCGGCCTCGGGAGGAGAAACGCCCCCTGTTGCACTGAACCCCTGAATGCCCTCCCCCACACTGAGAACAGGCATGCCGAAATCGGCACGGGGAGCGGGCGCAACCCCCAGCCTCATTGTAGTCCCAACAAATCCCCTTCTTTTGGTTGCTACGGCGCCCGCCTGACCGAAAGGGTTCGTTCATGGGGGCTACCCCTCCCTTTGCTAGGGTGTGTCCACTGTCCGTCCTATGCACCCCTGCTACGTTGGCCATACACTCCAACCAGAGGTCCTGGGCATAAACGTCCCACCTCAGTCCTGGAGTTATTGCCGCCCTTTTTCTAAACCCCTCATCGTAGCACAGCCATGCCCCCGGGCTACCGGAGTCAAAGGCCCTGCGCACGATGTCCTGATATTTTAAAAGTTCAGCTGCCCTTTCTGGCGAAGCCTGAACCATAACCCCCAACAGCACTGAAAATGAAGCCGACCAATTGGTCCAGTTTCTTTCGACTTTGGGGTGCTTAAAACGTTCTTTTTCCTTGTCCTTTTCACTGCTGTTGGGGTCCAGCACCGGCTCGGTATACAGCAAGGAAAATACATCTACGTATTCCCCTTTCCAAATCTTGTCTCGGGTATGTTGTGCTAAATGCGCCCCTATGGGTGCCCCCAGAGGCGCCCACGTCCCCGGCTCCGCTCGGGCCGGCGTTGCTGACTCAGCCCGGTGGGAGCACGTCGGGCAGGCCCCCGTGGCCGGGTTAACAGGCCCCGTGCCTTGGCTTGTGCTTGCCCCGGTCTCCGAGACCGGCAGGGAAATCTCCTGTGCCCCGCCAGGTTCCTTGCTTGGCCAGGGGACCCACGCCCCTACCCAACCAAGTCGCCCGGTAGCCGCAGGAGCAGCTTGAGTGACCCTTTCCTTATTACTGCCCACTTCGAGGCCACACTGGCAAGTGATACACTGGGAACACTTACCTGCACTTCCACGGCTGGTACTCGCACCCCCAGTCGCGGGCTCCCCTGCCCCTGTGCCTGGCTGAGACCGCCGACTCTGCTCCTCCGTGCTCCGCGCTCCATGCTCCTCCGTCCGGCCTGGCTCCCGGGTATCGACCCTTGCCGCTGCTGCACGGCGCTCCCCTTCCATCTCTGCTACACGATCCTCCAGGGCTGCGAATCGGCCCATAAACGCGTTCAGCGTCTCAAGGACGGCAGCCAGCTGATCCCCACGCGCTCGATGGGTCGGCGGTTCCTCCACGTTGTCCCTGCTGGGCGATAAAGGACGCCTTCCCCCCCGCCGGGGCGGGGAGGGAGGCCCAGCCGGCGGCTGAACCCCTTGCCCCAGTGCTTCCGGATGCCCGCCCCTCACATTCGAACCCTCACAATGCGGGCCCTGGCCCCTCTGCGGAGCTCCAGGTGGCATATCCTCCTCATCCCTGAACCGGGCGGGAGGCTGCACGCTCCTCGTGCTCGCCCTGACCCTGGTCCCAGGTGCCTCACCCCTATCTGCGTCGGGCTCCACCCGGTTCCCACCCGAGCTCTCCTCTCGAACCGTGTCACGCGGGCTAGGTCCCCCCAAAGACCCTTCGGCCCCCATGGACACCTCTTGCTCCATTGCCCCTACCAGATCCATTGCCCCCCCCCATGGGAGGGTCCTACCTGGGATACATCAACCCTTTCCTCCCTCCCCTCACCAGACGTGAAGGAGTTAAGGATTCCCTCACACCCCGACATTCTGGCCTGAAGGGATTCCAGTACCTCTGTCACACGCTGGGCCAAGGCCTTTTTTGCCGGGCCTTTCCCTTTTTTGCCCCCGCCCCCTTTCTTCATTTTCGATTGAAGGGAAAAAATTCCTTCCTCCCTAACCCAGTGCCCAAGCCTGTGCACTCGACTCCCTTTGTTGATGGGGGCGACCCCTGTCCCGCACGGGATTATCTCTCACTGCCTGCTGATTTATTAGCTGGAGGTGTGTTTCACCCCCACTTAGTGGTGCCCCCGTGAGGTAATTCCACCCCAACGCACGAGTGGTGAGGGGGAGAGGCTGGCCCAAAGACCAACCCCCCTAATTCTATCGCCACTATAAGCAGCCCAGCACAGACTGGACACTGCGCCGTTGATCAGGGTAGGTAAAGGCACTTGGCGGTGTCCCCGAGAGGTAATCCCCCCCCAATCCCACTGAACAAGCAGGGAGGGTAATCCCCCACAACAAGCAGGGAGGGGGAGAGGCTTGGCCCCAAGATCAAACCCCCCTAATTCTCTCCCCACCAGGCTGGACACTGCACCGTAGGTAAGGGGCTCCCCCTGACCTACCTAATAGCTCCCCACTACTTTGACCCTCAAAGCACTGTCGAGGAAAAAGCCACCGCTCGGAGCCCCATTCTGGCCACGCTGTTCCCTCGTCGTCAATCCAGGCGCGAATGGCCTTTCTCGCGCCTGCCACAAGATGGCGGCCACGAGCTCCCGCACCTCGCGAGAGCTCGTTTTGCGCCGCTTTTCTTTCCCCCTACGCCATGCGCCACCCCCGCAGCGTGTCCTCTTCTGGCCCAGTGGTGGAAGGACAATGGCCGCCGCCCCCGAACCGCCCCCCGATCGGGGGGGGGCCGGGTAGGCGACGAACATTAGAGTGTTTCACACAGCTGGGAAGAGGCTTCCCCTGCAGAGTACAGCATGGCTGGGGAGGCAGAGAGCAAGTTCAGCTCTCTGAAGAATGCAGTGCAGAGACAGGGAGCAGTGAGCAGCCACCTGACTGGAAGCCAACAGCCTGGGGGTGAGGTAAGTCAGCTGATGTCCTGCGGAATCCTGGGATACCACAATATTTATTTATTTATTTATTTATTTAAAATATATTTTGCAAGAACTCTCACAAAATCTCGTACCGGGACCAAGATTTTGGCAAGATCTCGGTCCTGGTGTTCTCACAAGAATTTTTTTAAATTCTCATTTCAACCCTAATTGGATGGCTTGGCAGGAACCAGGCATCAGAAAAATCAGCATGGGAGAGAATCCAGAAGCCACCCCACCCAACACCGGAGGACTCAGCAGCAGTGACAGTGTGGCACAGTGAGTGAACCCACCCCCAGCTCCATGGACATTGCTAGGCCTGGGCTTCAGCCCTCAATCTTTTCCCCAGAGCCCTGAATCCTGTGCTGCCTCACCTGATCAGCAACTTTGTTGGGTGTCTCTGCACCCCTCCTGGACTCTGAAAGGAGGAATAAAGGATGGAGGAGGAGGAGGAGGAGAGAGGCACAGAGTATCCCAGTGCCGCCAGCTCCCATGCTGCTGCTGCTGACCTGTTAGTTGGTTTATATTTGAAAATATAGCAACTCATGATTTCTATACCAAATGTCTTGATTTTTAAGAGTTTGTCTCTTGATTGATGTGATGGTGGGGTTGGCAACACTATCTCAGTTCCTAGGTGATGGCTTCCTGTGGGACCCTGTCCCCCTTTTCCTCACCTAGTGGGGTGGGAGAGCAGAGCCCTATAGGAAGCAGCCATCCCCAGGGCTGAGACACACGCTGCCTCTCTTTCAACCCCGCCTGGAGTCCTGCTGCGCCACTGGTGCTAAGAGGCTCCTTGGGCTTGTGGTGGGGCCCTGGTAGGAGCCTCAAGGACAGCAATGGCATGGCAAGACTCTGTGGGGTTGCGGACATTGCTCTCCTTTCAGAGGCAAGGTTCACCCCGAGCCCAAGCAGGTGCTTCCTGTGGGGCCCTTCTCCCACTGACAACTTGGTGTAAACATTAAACAATAGACTGCCAACTGTTAAAGGGGTGGGGCTATAGAGGGCAGCACCATGCAGGCCCTGCGTTTTGTTTCTGCCCTGGGGCCTGCAAATTCTAAGGCCAGCCCTGAGTCATGGCTCTGATTCCACTCCTCATTCTTCCCAGTCCTGATCCTGTCGCAGCTCAGCCTGGGCTCAGACTTGATGCCTGACACAACTACAGGAAACAGGCTTAAGTTCCCATTCATATGTGTATCAGTACAGTTGCTCTTAGCCCTCCATCCCTATAGATGGTGCCAGCAGTGATCAAAGCTAACTGCTTTATGCAGCCACAGCCAGTGCTGTATGAGGGTTGGTGAGAAATTGTGTGAGGTGAGCGTGCTTTGTTGGTCCAAAAAGCTTGAGAAACACCGACATACACTATGGCCATTGAAGAGTGTTGGCAGATTTTGAATAGGAAGCCCTGGCAGCTAAGAAACAAATCAGAATGCACACTGAGTTGGATCAAGGTAAGAGAAAAAAAGAAAGATGCTGTTAGTGAGAAGAATCTTTTAGCTATTGCTTGGGTGCTACTCAAACTCTCTCTCTCCCCCTCCCTCCCCCTTTCAAGTACTGAAATTGCATTGTTTTCTTTTCCAGACTTCCATTGCTCTTCAAGACTCCTCTGGGTACAAAGGGTGTTTGTAAACTGAAAATAATCCTAATGTTAATATAAAATTGAAAGTGCACTTTCTATTTTTAAAAAAAAGAAAAGAAAAAAAAGCAGCATAATAGCTGTTAAGAAGATCTATCTTTCTAATGATCCTCCTGAGGGTCAGAACAGCTAATCTGTTCTTAGCTGTAAAGATAATATTAACGCAGAGAGAGGCAGCTATGGGCAAGAGAGAAAGCCACTCCGTAAATCAAAAGGCTTTCCCGCTAAGTGATACTGAACGCAAATCCCACTGGCTCCTGGTCCCCACAGAAGGTTGGCCACTTCCATGAATTTTAGCACTGGGAAAGTGACCTAGGATGGTTTCCTAGTGAGGTATTTGTACATTTTGGTGTCTCTCACTTACTTTGGCAAGCTACCCTGGGTTCTCTTGTATTCCATTTCAAAAGGAACAAAAAGGTAGAAACGCAAGAGGACTTTGGCAAGGAGATCTGAAAAGGAAAAAATTACAGCCTGTGCTGTCTGCAATATTACAGGGGAGCCACTCAGAATAGCAGCACAGGAAAGGTCCATCAAATCGTGAATGAACAGAGCTACTATAAAAACGGCTATAAAACAAGTCTGCAATTTAACCTTCCTCTTGAAACCTCAAGATGAATATCATAAAGAAATAATTAGATATGGGGAACATACACTTCAAATCAAAAGCCCCTACTTGGGCCTTTAACACTCCTCATGAAAAGCCAGAATATCAAGCTTCAGTTCTCTGAATGTGAGCTGATCAACTTAGATAAAGCACCGTATAAATAGCAGCTGAGCAATTCTGTGTCATTATCTGAGTGCCTCCTCTTTTCCTACACCAATAGTAATCATATTTCACAGGACCCAAAATGCAGGGGAATAAGGGAGGGGTAGAGAAAAAATAACTGTAAACATTGGCTCTAGTTCCATATGTGAACCTACAGCATCTTTTTCACAGCTAAAAATTTGTTTATCAAATGATTTCCTGCGACGGCCACTTGTTAATAAGCAACAGGAAAGTAGTGCAAGCAACAGACATTAAGGTTCCTTTAAGTCTGGGCCATGAAAGAGGGTGGAAGTTATTAGGGGCTGATTCTTTTCCCTTGGGAAATGAGAGACTAGACAAAAGGATCAATTGCTCATCTGGAGGGGCATTAAATCAAGCAGAAACCTGCAAGAAGAGGACCAAACCGATGTAAAAAGTTCAGACTGATAGCACACAACGAAACACAGACCTCAAGATCAATTACGCTTCAGAATAAAAACTTTATGAACTAGAACGCTGTGAGTGAGCTCAGATGTTTAACCCAAGTACAATAAGGTGATGAGACATGGGGCAATAAAACAAACTCTAAGCTTTAGATTATGTTTAAATTATATATGCTTTTAAAGCCAAATGTCTGTATAATTAGTCTGTCTTATATAGACTGGAATAACAAGGAAGTTGGTTTCCCCCCAGTCTCCCCCCCAAATACTCTATTTTAGAGTGAACTATAGTTAGAAAACTTTAATGTTTAAGGGTTTGGTAGTTAAATTATGCTTAAAAAAATATGTGGCAAACAGAACTATACATGAGACTGCAGTGTAACATTTCAGGGTCTGTAAACCATTAATCCAGTGCAGGTTTTATGTCTGAGCATGAAACAAATTACTGTTTTCTTGATTTTTTTTTTTCTTTCCTCGAAAAGTAGATGTTTTGATCCTTGAGAAACTTTGTAAAAAGCTGGCAGTAGTTTAGGCCTTCTCCTTATCGATGAAACCAACAGGATTTGGACCCAGCCATCTGTCTAATGAGGTAACAAAGAACACCATGCGTGGGATTTCAGAAGAGGAACTGGATGTGAGACTAGCTCCCAGTTTTGGTAGTTTAGAAATGAGAGTGGAGTCCAGCCTGACGCTGTGAAAGATAAAGGAACTGGGGTCATCAAAAGAGAGTAAGAAAAGATAGGCCTTTTTTACATGGACGTCATCCACTCACGAAAACCCATAAACACCCATCAGATGGGTGTGAGAGTGCACGTGTAAATGTCCACGAATGGGTGGGTGCGCATTCACAACCCACCCACCAACACCCACAGAGCAGCCAGGAAGGAGCCGGCATGCTCCATGGGTGGAGGTGGGTGGAGATGGGTGTTCAACACCCGCCCGTCCGTGTAAAAACCAAAACACCCACATATACGGGAATGGGTCCACCGAGACCACAGAGAGATGGCCAGAGAGGCCATGCAGGGGCCCCCACGCAGACACACCCGCCTGGAGAGATGCCGGATGCCCGCCCAGGAGCTCTTAAAAGGGACCCGAAACAGGACATGGGTGCGCCGGCTCCCACGATGTCTGGAAGGAAAGCCTCTGACAAGACGAAAGGAGCCAGCGCCGCAACTCGTGCGGGATGGGCCAGGGTAAGCAGAGGGACCTCGGGATGCCCAGGGGAGGGGGGATGGCCCCACGGGCCGAGGGGGGATGTGGGAAGGACCGCTAAACACAGCACACCTGTCCCGCCACAGGGCCGAGGACAGATCGCGGTGGCCGTGCCGACCGCAGTCTCACACCCCAGCACAGCCACGGGGAAGGGAGCGCAAGCAACAGTGAAGTATGTGCGAGGGGACCCCAAGAACCCAGGGAGGGGGGCCCGTATGCCAACAGCGGAAAACAACTTGAGGGAGCACAGGGCGGGCAGCCGACAGCTAATGGTTGCAACCCCCACCCCCAGGACAGCACCCAGACACAGGAGCAACGCACCACTGGGGAGACACCGAGGAGGGCCTTTGTGACAGCCAGGTAAGGTGCCTGTGCACCCCAGGGGGAGCGGGGAGGGATCCCCCCACAAGGGAGCACAGGGGGGCTGTGGGGCAGATGCAAATCCCTCTGCAATACCCCCAACAGGAAATGACCAGCTCTGTTGTCACCACAGCTACCAGGCTGGCCCCAAGCCGTGAAGCTGGTAGGCCCCCCACAAGCGGTACCCAAAAGGGGGAGTCCTGGTCGAGGCAGGAGACCAGGGCCTTCATACGCATGTGGGGGGGTCAAAAAGGTCCAGCACGACCTGGTGCACAGCTATAAGACCAAACAGGTCTATGAAGCCATTGCCCAGGAGATGCAGCAGCAGGGGTACAATAGGGATGTCACCCAGTGCATGCAGCAGGCAAAGGACTTGTGGTCCAGATATAAACATATCAAGGACAACAATCTCAAGTCTGGCCGTGCCATCCGGACAATGGAATTCCAGGAGGAGCTGGACCGGTTCCTCTGCATGGATGGGGATATAGTCGCCTCCCACCTACACGGCACCGCTTTCACCAGGGGCAGGTGACGGGCACACACAACACCCCCCCTGCCCGACCCCCCAGAGCAGGGGGAGACCCCTGCCCCTGGTGAGGCAAGCCAGGATGCAGGAGGGGACGGCCCTGTCACACAGGGGAAGGAGATGGCCCAGGAACCCGCTCACGCAAACATCGCCCTCCACATGCGCCCACAAAACCCACAAGGTGCCAGGCCGCGGGGAAGGGGGGCACACGTGGAGCAGACAGAGACCTGGGATGCCTCCCAGGATGTGGAGGAAGACGATCCAGGTAGGAATGCAACCAGGGACCCGGGGTGGGGGGACGGGCCCCGGCCACAGTGAACAGAGCTGAAGTTGGGCACCAGGGATTGACTGATGGATCCACATTCCCATTGCAGCTCAAGGCGCCCTGGAGGTCCATGAGGAGGTGGTCATGGAGGAGGAGGTGGTCGAGGAGGAACCGGAGGCTAGGGCTGTAGCGGAATGTCGCAACAGTAGCTATTTCCACTGGAAACAGCGTTTCCGCAATTAGTGGTATGGTGTGGCAGAGGCTTTCATTCCGTTAGTTTCATTCCACTACTTCTGCAGTTCCGCTAATTTAATTCCGCTACTTCCACAGGCTTCGCAAAATAGCGGAAACATGACATTTTCGCTACTTCCGCCATTCCGCCAGCACCACAAAATAGTGGAACAGCGGTTTTCTGACAGTTTCTGCAATTTTTTCGCAATTCTGCAATTTGCAGAATGCTGGCGGAATTAGCGGAATGTCCACAGAAAAGCCACGGTGTGGCGCGGGCAATTCCGAAATGGCGGAATGGAATCGCGGCGCGGTAACAGCTGCTGCCGCATTAGTCCTACCAGAGGCACCCCCGAGAGCCGGGTGCCAGGACAACGATGGTAGGCCACAATGCACAAGGGATGGGTTATGGGCCATGGTGACAGGCCTGTTAGCCCGCCACCCTGGCCACTACCAGGGTGACAGACTAACAGGCTGGGCACAGGGGCAGCCCCTACAATCAACCGCTCCCCATACGCAACAGCAACGGGACGGTGCCCATCACTGGTGGGTTACCGAGCCACACAGCTAAACAGTCACTGAGGGGTATGCAGGGGGGACGGTCATTAGGGGGGTGGGACCGAGCAACAGACCCCTAGGAGGGGTTGTAACAGCACGGTCCCAGGTGAATGCGCCCCCTGATGGGGCTAGCTCCGTTGCTGGACAGAGGGGACACAGTCCCTGGCACCCCGCCTGACCAGTAACAGACGCCATAGGGATGGACAGGGAGGGGGGTGGGAACCCCCTGGGGTGACAGGGATGGACGGCTAAGGGCACTGAGTATGGACTCGGAGGGCCTCGCATCCCAACCTGTTACCATCCCTCCCACAGATGAGCTTCCAGGTCTGGCGAGGGGAGCTGCCGCCGGCAGCACCGAGAGGAATCGGGAGATGCAGGCCAAACAGGTGGAGGAGAGAGGACCTCGGCAGGGAACTACTGGAGGAAACCAGAAGGTTAGCCGAGGTGCACGCTGAGGATCTCACCCTCACGAGGGAGGTCCAAAGAGGGGAGGGGGAGAGGGACCAGGACATACTGGCAGCCATGCTAACCCGGTCCCACACCAAGCACCTGTGGGACAGGCGCCAGACTGACACCCTCCACAGCAAAATGCGGCTCGACAAAGCCGAGAGGACGTGTTGCGCTGGAGGTGACCTTCGCATGGGTCCTTGACCTCATTGGGGAAGCGGTGGGGCTCCTGCGGAGAGAAACCCCGCGCAACGCGCCCCCTCCAGGCCCAGGTGGAGGGATGGCAGCCGAGTACCACTGGGGCACCCCCAGTCAGGTGCACATGGATCCCCTCCTGCACTTTGGCCAACCCTGGTTTCCCCAGCAGCACCCCTTCGCTGGTCTCATTGACCGGGTCCCTCTCCCCCACATAGCCCCACAACAATAGCCCATGGGGCTACCCTTCCACCCAGTACCCCTCCCGGTTCCTCCACAGCTGCCACCAAGACCCCTCCTCCAGGAACCACGGTCTCCCCCGTGCAACCCGGAACCTCCAGGTGACCAACCGCCCATGCCAGCCGCCCCACTAGCTCCGGTAAGCCGGACCACTGGGCTGTCGGGAAAGGGGGTGGGGAAGGGGAAAGGCATAGCTAACAGCAGAGGGATGGGTGGAGGGGATACTATGTGGGGAGCAACAGGAACCCCGAGGGCCACGGAAATGGCCGGGGTAACGATGCGAGGCAGGGTGAAACACTGATCTTCTGTTCCATCACTGCAGGGTCCAGCACCCCAGCCCAGCGTGGAGCAGCCTGTGGACAAGGGAGAGCCCAGGCCCTCCAACCACCGCTCCCAAAGGACGGCGGCTGCAAGGGTCCACAGGGGAGTGAGCCCTGGTGGTGCACCAAAGTGGGCACGGAGAAGGTCAGGCAAACCGTGACCCCCCCCCCCCCC
>QEPC01010989.1:1593823-1620183 GCA_003113815.1 Sphenodon punctatus | reverse complement strand
GGGCGGGCGTGCACCTTTGGCTTGTGGCTGTGGGGTGGAGCCCTGCTCACCTGGAGGGGATGAGCGCTGCAATGGCTGCTGGGGGCTTCTGGGGGCGGGCGTGCACCTTTGGCTTGTGGCTGCGGGGTGGAGCCCTGCTCACCTGGAGGGGATGAGCGCTGCAATTGTTGCTGGGGGCTTCTGGTTGTAACATCTTTGTCTCCCACCTGATTTGGATGAAATATGGCGAGATTATACCCCTCACCAAAATTACTCTTTCTGCCAATGTTCAGAAGGATTGGATAAACGGTACTGATGTCATAAGCAATTTACTCGTAAATGTATTTCTGGATATAACTTCTTTGTATGCCATCCAGTTTTCATGAACTTTGGCAGAGCTCTATCTCACACCTTCAGGGTCATATCTGCCAAATATTGGAAAGATTTGATAAAGGGTACCAATGTTATAAGCTTGCACCCCATCTGCAGAGAATGAGCCTATGCCAGGGATTCTCTCATGTTTGTCACTGTGGTACAAGATGTGTTATCATTGTGGTACAAGATGTGTTTGTGATGCCAGGTCTGGGGGGGGGGGCGCGGTGTCCATCAACTTGTGGAGAATGCCTCAGGAGAGGGTAGGAGGATGTTGGACAGCACCCCAGGTGCATGTGGATTAGATTTATGTAGCTAGCTGAACTCTTGCAATGCGCTCTATCACACTCATACACAAAAAGCCTGCCAGCAAAGTTTGAGAAAACTCTCTGACCAAAGCTAGAACTAACCACAGACAAAGGGCAGACCCAAAGAACAGCAGCTTGTATCTACCCTCTATGCTCGCCTTGAAGCCACCACAGATTGGTCTTGTAAACAGGGTCAGCCCCATGCATGTGCCACATGTGCAAGCACACATGGCCCCATGGCCAGCTGGAGCCCCACGCTTCCCTGTCCGGGCAGCAAGCTGCATCCAGCTTCTCCCACAATAAGTTCTTCTGCCTCCCTTCGCTGGCTCTGGTCCCCAACCCTCACCTGCCTCTGCCTGCTAGTAGTGCTGCTGCAGAAGCAGAGGGACACTGGGACACACTGATCGGACTGGGAGATAAAGCTGTTTGTTTACAAACAACTCCTCCCCATGTGCGTGATCAGAAGGTTGTTACCTTGTAAAGAAGGTTCTTTGAGATGGCATCTAACATTCTCAAAACTGGGTTGTGCATGCTCACCATATTCAAATAATAGACCACGTGATGGTCTCGAGCTCCTTTAATATAAAAAGCGCTCTCCCCCTCAGAATGACATTCCTTCCAACCCTTTCTAGGAATATAAGAAAATTCCACGCAGGGCTGGAAGAGTGGGTGTTGTGAAAATGTTCACAGTCATCTTGAAGAACCTTGTTTACAAGGCAGCAACCTTCTGTTCTTCTTCAAGTGTCTCCTCACAGGCTGTTTTTACATGGCTCTGCCAGGTGGGGGAGTCCGTGGCCACACTGGTGCGTGGGCAGGGCATGTACGTGACTGCACACACATCCCCACTGCCCACCCCCAGTCATCCGCACCCACAGAGTAACCACAGTTTTCCCCAGTTGCTCTGTGCATGGGGATGAGTGGGGGGTGAGTGTGGATGTGTGTTAGGTGGGTGCGTGCATGCACCCCAACTCACTGTGGGCACGTGCACCACGTTGTTCACACGGGGCTCCCCCACTCATGAAAAGGCAGAAATCTGTGTGTTCATGGCTGGGAGAGGCCTGTGTAAAAAGGGCCACGTTCTCACAACTGTCTTACTTATACTATCTTAGGTAGGAATTTAGAATGTAAAGCAATATCTATTCTATCTTGGAAAATCTGCAAATATGGTTCTGAGATTATTATGCCTGCTATTTCACTAACTCTTCAATAGCAATGAAGTTATTGCTAACAGGAATACTGTCTTTAAACCCCCACCCCATAACCAGTTCATTTGTGCCCCCCATATAATCAATTAATGCTGCCCTGGGGGCACAAATTAAATGATTATGGGGTGGGGGCAGCATGAATTGATTATGGGGGCACAACTGAACTGGTTATATATGTCCCTTTTCATGGCATAATACGCTTAATAGGCTGGATGCATTTTGGGTGTCTTGTGTGTTTGATAGCAGCGCCTCTGGACTGGTCGCACCGCGTCTGTGCACAAGGCATGAGCGGCACTGGCAGCAAGAAGAAACAGGCCCTGGAGGCCAGGCTGACTAAGCCCCCCCGTCCCCCAGTAAGACAGTGAATGCAGTCAGTCTCTCTGTGCCTGCCTCACTGCCCACCCAGCGGCCCCTGCAGTGGTCGTAGATGCTTGACTGGGGAGGGGGGGAAGCACTGGGAGGCCATGCTTGTCTATGGCCACTCGGCTGAGTGCCAGGTAAGGCAGCCAAGGGGGTGCCAAACCGGGGTGTGGGGGGAGAAGCAGGAGGAGGCCATGCTTCTCCATGGCTGCTTGGAGGGGTGGAGAATGGGAATCCTTCCTGTCCAGAAGAAGTAAATGTTAAGTAAATTTACACATTTGCATAATTAGGTGGGGTCCAATTATGCAAATTAGGCCCCACACCAAGACTTTGCACATGGCCTCACAAACCCTGGGGCTGGCCCTGCTTCTAAAGGTGGAAGCATGCAGTAATTGGCCATTGAATGTGTCTGTCAGTCTCCATTACGCAGCTCCCTCCCCCCTGCCATGCCTGTCTCTGAATGCCACTGCATGTGTTATGTACCTGAATAATGAAAGTCTTCAAGAGGAAAACCTCATCTGCTTATAAAATTTGGAACCTTTATCAAATCTTTCTAGTTTTGAAGAGATGATCCTGAAGGCCTGAGATACTCCTGCCAAATTTCATGTAAAATGGATGGAAAAATAAAAATTCATATTCAGAAATGCATTTACAAGGAAATAGCTTATAACATCAGGACCCTTTATCCAATATTTCTGAAATTTCTCAAGATAATAAACATGGGGAGTGGCATAATCTACCCAATTTTCATGCACTTTTCATACAAAATGAATGGAAGACAAAGAAGCTAGAGCCAGAAATGAGTATGTAGTTTTTCTTAAAATCACAAAATTTAATTGCATATGAAATCGGTTCCTGTTATCCAATCCTTCTGAAATGTGGTACATGTAATTCCCTCCATTAGGGGTACAATCTCCCCAAATTTCATTAAAATTGAATAAGTAATACAAAAAGTATAGCCAAAGAAGTGATTTTTAGTGTTTTCCTATTAACTCATAACAATGAAACAAAATCATTTCATTATTATGTTCTTTCATTTTTATTATTCAGTAATGAAAATTAAAGAGCCCTCTTTCATTTTTGCTATTATAATAATGAAAATGAAATGCACCCCCTTAAAAGTAAGAAGCCTGCTAGAGAGTTACAGCTGGGTCGTTAGATGACTAAGGGGTGAAAGGGGCTCTCAGGGAGAATAAGGACTTTGTAGAGAAGCTGAATTAATTCTTTGCTTTGGTCTTCGCTGCAGCGGATGTTCGGGAAATACCCACTCCGGAACTATTTTTTGTAGGTGGTAAATAGGAAGAACTCACAAATCAGTGTGTTCTAGAATCTATGGAAGAGGTTCTAGAACAAACTGACAAACTAAATAGTAACCAATCTCCAGGACAAGATGGTATTCTCCCTAGAGTTCTGAAGGAACACAAGCATGAAATTGTGTGTTTGATAGCAGCGCTAAAATCTGCCATTGTAGCAGAGGATTGGAGGGTAGCAAATGTAACGCTAATATTTAAAAAGGGCTCCAGAGGCAATTCTGGAAACTACAGACCAGTGAGCCTGATATCAGTGCCAGGAAAACTGGTGGAAATGGTTTTTAAGAACAGAATTACTGGCCATAGTGAGAAACATGGCATAATGGGGAAGAGTCAAAATGGATTTTGTAAAGGAAAGTCGTACCTCACAAATCTATTGGAATTTTTGAGAGTGTAAATAAGCATGTGGATAAGGGTGAGACAGTCAATATAGGATATCAGGATTTTCAGAAAGCATTTTGTAAGGTCCCTCATGAGAGACTCTTGAGGAAATGAAATAGTCATAGGAAAGGAAGCAGTGTTCTATTGTGGATCAGAAACTGGCTAAAAGATAGGAAACAAAGGGTAGAACTAAACAGTCGAGAAATAAATAGTGGAGTGCCCCAGGGATCTGTACTGGGATCAGTGTTGTTTATTATATTTATTAATCAGCTGGGAAAGGGAGTAAAAAGTGAGGTGATCAAATGTGCAGATGACACAAAGTTATTCAATGTAGGGAAAGTAGGGTTTGCTGTGTTGGTCCCAAATACAGACAATAGAGACAAAGTAGTAAAGTGATACCTTTCATTGGACCAACTACAGTTGGTGGAGGTATGCAAGCTTTTGGATGTCGCAGGGTTAAAACCCAAGAGGACTGTAAAGAATTGCAGGATGATCTTGCGACACTGGGTCATCTAAATGGCAGATGAAATTTAAATGTTGACAAGTGCAAAGTGATGCACATAGGGAAAAATAATCCAAACTACGGGGACAATTCAGCGGCCTGCATACACCGCCCATAGGCATCATGTGCAGGCCAGAACACGCACATTTAGATGCGCCTGCGTAGTGCTCACAGCACAACCACTAAAGGCTGTGCTGTTTACATGGCATGTGTATGCACATTAGCGCATGTGTTCTGGCCTGCTTACGGTGCCTGTGGGTGGTGTACGCTGGCCGCTGGATTGTCCCCAGTATGTATATAATGCTGGGTTCTAAGGTAGGGGTTACAACTCACGAAAAGGATCTTGGAGTCATTCTGGATAATACATTGAGATCCTCAGCTCAGTGTTTGATGGCGAACAAGCTATATGGATGACCAAACTAAGCAAACAAGATGTTAGGAATTATTTGGAAAGCAATAGAGAATAAAACTGAAAATATCATAATGCCGTTATATAAATATATGGTGTGACCACACCTTGAATGTTGTGTGCAGCCCTGGTAACCCCATCTCAAAAAAGATATAGTAGAACTAGAAAAGATACAACGAAGGGTGACAAAAATTATAAAGAGTATGGAAAGACTCCCATATGAAGAGGCTTCAGAGGTTATGGCTCTTCAGCTTGGAGAAGAGACAGTAGAGGGGATATGATCAAATTTTATAAAATCAAGAGCGATATGGAATGAGTAAATAGGAAACAATTATTTATCCTCTCAGATAGTACTAGAACTAGGGGACACTGCATGAAACTAGCTGGTAGCAGATTTAAAACAAGCAAAAGAAAGTATTTCTTCACTCAACACACAATTAACTTGTGGAATTTATTGCCAGAGGATGTGTTCTAGGCCAGTAGTACAGCTTGGTTTTAAAAAAGGATTGGATAAATTCTTGGAGAGTAGGTCCATTGATGGCTATTAGCCAAGCAGAATCAGGGGACATAACGTCTTGCTATCAGGAACTGGGAGTGAACAACAGGAATGGATTGCCCCTTTGGAACCTGTTGGGTACTTCTCCCAAGCAACCAAGATTGACCAGTGTCAGAGACAGGATGCTGGGTTCGATGGACCATTGGTGTGACCCAGTATGGTACTACTTATGTTCTTATTTCTTACTTGTGAGTATTATCTGAAATACCAAAATGAACAAAAAAACAAAGTTGCCAGCCCAAAATAACTGAAAACAAGATACTTGATGGAGCAGAAGTGTATAGTCAAGGACCCGTGTTCACTGCATTTTCCCCACTGACACCAGTGGGGAAAACACAGTGAACACATGATCCTGTGTATAGTGGGGCGGAAAGTTTTCCACCAACAACTTTTTCCGCAGAAAATTTTCCAGGGCTTTCATTAATGTCACAAACGAATGCACTGCTAAGCTTGTTTCTATTTCTCAAAATCTCTTCTTACTGTCAGATCAGTTTCAGGCACAACCATTGTAGGTAGAACCATCCTTTCATCAAAGAGAATGTGAGTCAAGCAGTTCTGATTCTGAATCAGATTTGCCTCAATCTGAACTGGAACTAGGTAGTCTAAGCACTTCTACAGATAGTGACAGCGAGACTGAAGAGTGCCCTCAGTGAAAGTTAACTGTTAGACAAGTAAATCAATGGACAATACTGGCAACATATGTTTGGGCATACTAAAAAAACCCAGTGTATGTTAATATTTTTAGTGCCTGCTGCTGCTCTTAATTTTTTCTCATTGTTTCAAAATGTTCTACTGTTGGGTTATGTTTTAAGATATTTACAATTTAAGTCAATATAAATAATTTCCAACTTTGAATTTGTTTCAATATAAAACAGTTAAACCACATTAAGTGTGTTTATTGATTTTTCTCTCTCCCCCTAATCAAATATTGCAGTTGGCACTTGGCAGGCTACTGGAAAAACTTTGAGATATTACAGCATGTAAAATTAATATGGTAAATTGTTTAGTGTTGTTTACTAAAGATATAGGTCAAACATGCCAAATCACACCACAATCTATCTAAGGGATCGGGGAAAGTTGCATAGAAGAATTTGCTGACAAAAAAACCCCCAAACTATGCAAATTTTATGCAAAATTAGAAAAAACTAGCATGGGAAAATTTTCAAATTCAAAATTTTCTGGAAAACCCACATCACTGAATTCCAGTGGGATAAATTTGACAGATTTATCTGTTGTTGTTTTTAAAGAGAAAGTAGGGTTTGCTGTGTTGGTCTCAAATATAGGCAACAGAGAAAAAGTAGTAAAGTGATATCTTTTATTGGACCAAATACAGTTGGTGGAGGCATGCAAGCTTTCAGACCCACAGGTCCCAAAGTATTCTTTTAACCTGTTGGAGTCTGCCCTTTCCTGATTAAAGATCAGACAATGTTTTCTGGGACTTTCTGCTTATTCCATTATTCCTGAGCATATTTAACGGACTATCTTAAGCAGGATGAACAAGAAGTTAAGGAAGAACGGGTTTGTCTCCAAATATCCATTTCACCTTGTAACCCCATCCTGATCTTTGCTATCACACACCGGCATATGCGCATATTAAATTGCAGACCCAAGCTAAATCAACCCTCCTCCTGAAAATGCAGAAGCATCAATAATCTTTGAATGGGGCTAGTAACTCACACCGTGATCATCTGAACAGATTGGGGGGGGATACCCATGCTCCATGTGGGTATACCCCTTAAGCTCCCCCTTACCTCTCGAACCTAATCTCCCTAAGCACTCCTGCACATGCTCTCCGCTCTTTCTCTGTCCCCTCCCGCACTCTCCCTCATTTCTCCTGCTTACCTTCGACCCTTCTCCCTCACTGCCCCCCATGCCTGGAACTCCTTCCCTACCCACATCCGCCTTGCCCCCTCTCTCCACTCCTTCAAATCCCTCCTCAAGACCCACTTTTTCCTCGCCGCCTTTCCCAATGCCTGCTAGTCGTTCCCCATATACTTACTGTCTGCCCTCCTCTGCAGACTGCTGCAACCAACCTGATTGTAACCAAGCAAGCACACGCACCTGAGACTTCGCATCTGCCTGAATGTTTGTTTGTCTTCTCCCCTGTCTCTCCCACTGTCCCCTCTCCCTGTCTCCCCCTCCTTGTCTTTTAGATTGTAAGCCACAGGCAGGGACCGCGTCTATTTCTATGTTCTGTACAGCGCCAGGTACATGGCTGGCGCTATATAAATGTTTATAATAATAATAATAATAATAGCCGGTGGGGGGATGGGAGCATACACCGAGTGTACACCCATCTGCCCCACCCACCGGAAGTGTGTGTGCACTCCACCAAGCACACACAGACCTGCCCCCGCCCACAGCGTCTGTCTAAAAATGGCCTTAGAACTGCTCTGTTCTGTATATCTACCTGTTTGAATATCTGCCTGCCAATCATTCCTTCTGATTGCCTGCCCACCTGCCCATTTGGCCCTGCCTGCCTGATACATTACCTGTTTGGTATCTATCCTGCACCCCCTTAGCCGACATGTTGGTCCCCAACCTGTCCCGAAACTCCTGAACCAGACCCTGCAACAGCCCTCTGATCCAATCCTGCACCAACTCTTGAACCTTAATCCTGCAGTGACTCTCCAGATCCCTTGCAGCCCCTGACACATCCAAATCCCCATTGGGCAAGACAGGGGTGACCACTGCAGGGTTGATTGGTATAGGTTTCCTTGTCCTACAAACCCACTTCGTACAGCTTCTCCCACCCCACTTAAGGGGGAAGCTAGCATGGGCTGGGTCGTATGTCTCCCAAGCTGGGGGGAAATCCTGCAAATGAACCAGAAGGAACTTTAAAAAAGAGTGCATCTCTTTTTTAAAGATCAAATCAGCTGTTCCTTTTGAATTCAGTGAATCATGCCACAAACCAGTCTCTCTGACATCACAATCAGCCCATCCATTCATTCATTCATTCATTCATATATACACACACACACAGACAGAGTCAGAATAGCAATACCATTTAGAATCAGTATTCTGTTAAAATATTTTGCATCTTGCCAACCTAACAATTAAGGCAGAATTCAAATCCTACCTATATTTTCCAGAAGAATGGAGCTATTCTAATTGTTCACATTCCATTTATGAACAGCCCACTGACTCTATTTCTCTTTCTCTGTTTGGCATCCCCCTCTTCCATGGGCTTTTCCCCCCTTCTTTTTTCTTTTTAAAACATCCAATCATTCTGTTCATTTGATTCTCATTATGGTGGATGATTGGATTTCTTGCAAGGTTCGCATGGTTACAATTTTCCGTTGGCTTAGATTCAGGGCAAAACATGAACGCTTTGTATTATTACTATTTAGCTCTGGCAGTATGTTTGGTGCCAGACAAGACACAAATAAAGACAAAAGGGCCAACTCTGATCTCACTTTATACTGGTGTATCTCCACTGATATCAGGAGAGTTACTCCTAATGTACGCTGGCATAAATAAAATTTAGATCCAGGCCAATGGACCCTAGCCTGATTCACAGCACAAGCTGGAGTCAGTTCAGAAGATACTGAAAATAGAGAGCACTGAAACTGGATAATACTGGCATGATATTAGCTGTGGAATTTCTTATGAATTAGAAAGGAAGAGGAAGGAGGCTAATTGGGGCAAAATTTAGCATTCCATCCCTCCCACACTCCAAATAGCATCTTTATTCGTTATATGTTGCCCGTTTCATTTGGTTTTTTGCTTACAGGGTGGGAAATCTGCTATTGCTACCTTCCTTCCTGCAGGTCTCTTGGAAATTAGTACAAAGTAAACTCCACATGTCAGATTTTGGAGCTGTGGGCAGGAGCACTTGAAGGGGTGTGCTCAGAATGAGGGAAGGAAGAGGAGAGTCCACAGCTTGGGTCTATGTCATGGATCTATCCCCTATTCTTGAGTTCATGCCCTCACCTCTGCTTCCTTCCCCTTAGCTCGCTTTTTAGTTCTCTTTCAGGGGCTGGATCCATGAGCCAGAGCCACAAATTGAAAAAAGGCCAAACAAACCACAACCACGGGCTGGATTTGGTCCATGGGACAGCAGTTCTCCACCCCTGGCTTACAGGATGTTGGATGAAGTTATCTCCTTCTGGAGTGGATTATTATTGCTGCTCCTGAGCAAGCTAAAGGGAGGTTCTTATAGGAGAATGAGTCACTCATCTTAAGGAAGAAAAAGCAGTCCTTTCCAAGACTCTTCTGGATAATGCTATGGCAGGATCTGATCCCAGAACTCTGTATAGTTAAGAGACTCCCTGTTAGGCCATGTCAAACGAGCCCTAAAAGCTTTTGTTCACATCATAGTGCACAGGTGGGCAAATGGCAGCTCGGAAGCTGCATGCAGCTCTTGGGCACCTGTACTGCAGCTCTTGCCAGATGTGGCTCCCTGGGGAAGCGTCCATGTAACTCCCTCAGAAGCAAGAGAAGCCGAGCCACCATTTCAGCCGCTGGAGCCTCACGGGGGCTATGGGAGCAGGGGAATCATGCCCTGTGCCAGTATTGCTGCTGCCCGAATCCATCAGATATCCTGGGAGCCAGGGCTTTGATAAACTCTGAGTGCTGGGGGAAGCAGTGCTATCTCATCCCTGAAAATGGGGGAAGCTGTGATTGATGTAATGCATGTTGTGGCTCTCAGCAATCTGACATGTTTGGTATGCGGCTCTTGAGTTTGGGAACTTTACCTACCCATGTCATAGGGTGTTTTCAGACGTTACGAGATCACGCTCAACCACAGTGAACCACGCTCAATTCCGCAGCGGGGCCAAAGAGCCCTGAACGTCTGTTAGGCAGCCACCAGATGTTCACCATGCTCAATACCCACATGGAGTCAATTTCAACCACGCTTCCCGGGCTACCCGGGCCAAAAGCTCGGGAAGCGTGGTCAAAGAGATTCCCACCGGGAAGCAACAAAAAGTAACGTCTGGACGCCAATCCCCGGGAGGAAACAAAGAAAATGATCCCCAGCCATGGACAATGGGCGCAGCGTCGCTGCCAGGCAACCAGCAACAACACAACCACCAGAGGGAGATTTAAAGGGAAATCTGCAGCAGGGAAGCGTGGACGGATGGAGCGAGGAGGGAGGTGGAAGGGAGCGGTAGGCGAGAGAGCGACGGTGGAGGAGGAGGAGGAGGAGGCAGGGGCAGCGGTGGTGGGAGCGGAGGAGGGGGAGCCAGGGGTTGTCCTGACCATGGAGGAGGTGCAGGGACAACACCCGCAGCAGNAGAATGACAGTTCCTTCCAACTCTTTCTAGAAATAGAAGGAAAAAATTCTATGCGAGGCTGGAAGGGTGGATATTTGTGAGAATGTTCGGAGCCATCTCAAAGAACCTTATTTACAAGGTAGCAACCTTCTGTTCTTCTTCGAGTGGCTCCTCACATGCTATTTTTACTAAATATGAACGTACTTGTGTGATCAAGCATTGTTAATAGCATGCAGCTATTTTGATGTGGCCCAGAGGTTTTGTATGGGTGTTTTCAGATGTTACGAGATCACGCTCAACCACAGTGAACCACGTTCAATCCCGTGGTGGGGCCAAAGAGCCCTGAACATCTGTTAGGCGGCCGCCAGATGTTCACCACGCTCAATACCCACATGGGGTCAATTTCAACCACGCTTCCTGGGCTACCCGGGGCAAAATCTTGGGAAGCGTGGTCAAAGAGATTCCCACCGGGAAGCAACAAAAAGTAATGTCTGGACGCCAATCCCTGGGCGGAAACAAAGAAAATGATCCCCAGCCGTGGACAATGCATGCAGCGTTGCTGCCAGGCAACCAGCAACAACACAACCACCAGAGGGAGATTTAAAGGGAAATCTGCAGCAGGGAAGCGTGGCGGGATGGAGCGAGGAGGGAGGTGGAAGAGAGCGGTGGGTGAGAGAGCGAGGGTGGTGGTGGTGGAGGAGGAGGCAGTGGCAGTGGTGGAGGGAGCAGATAGCAGCCTGGAGAGCACCCACCCCCAGGCCGGGCAGGCGGAATCTGAGGCTGGCACCCTCATTACCCTCAGCCAGTGGTCCATGGGGGAGCACTCCCACACCAAGGGGCCGGCTTCAGAAGGATCCGAGACCGACATCGAGGGTAAGCGGGTGACCCGGAGGGGGGAGGCACTGGGCCCACGGGGCAGGGGCCAAGGGGGGATGGATGGGCCAGCCCCAGGCCCAGCCCCAGCCCCAGTCCCCCAATACCAAGGTGGGAGGGGGCCCAGTTCCAGGTCACCCAACTGCACACCCCTACACCCTACACCCACAACCCCTCCTCCTCGCCCGCAGGCCATGGGACACCCCGGGACCAGACCTGGGTGACCGAGCAGGCAGCCACCGAGGAGACCCACCAGCAGGTGCAGGAACCAGGTGAGGCAGGCGGTCCGGTAGGGAGGGCAACCCGGGGTGCAGAGAGGGGGGTCCCTGGACTGTCAGAGGGGGCGGGAGGGGCCGGGGTCTGGGGGTGGGGAGGGGCCTGGCGAGCCACCCAGGGGCCCGCGGGGCCCCTGACCCATCGCGGCCAGGGGGCAGGGGCCTGAGTCAGGATCGGACTAACCCTCCCGTACCCACAGGGCAACCCCAGCAGCCAGCATCCCCAGGTCCCGTGGCTCCATCGCAGCACATGAGGGAGCACTGGGCACGGCTCCGCAGGAGGAGGGAGGACCAGGCGGAGGAGATTGTCCGGACCTCAGAGGAACAGGGGGAGAGGATGATAGCGGCCGTGAACCGGATGGAGGCAGCCATCGAGTGGTCCCTGGAGCGGGCAGAGGCGAGGGACATGAGGCTCCAGGCCGAGGTGCGCCTGGAGCGGAGGTGAGAGCACCGGGAGCACAGCAGGCAGGTGGAGGCGCTCGGGAGGCTGGAGCAGGCCATTACAGGCATGGTGCGGGAGCACTCTGCGAAGATGGATAGGTCCCACAATATTGGAACCTCCCTGCTCCTGTACGCCGGCACGATGTGCGCCTACGTGATGGCAGCCATGCCCCCAGCCACCCTGCCTGCCCAGGGCCCCATGCCAGGCCCCTCAGTGCCCCCGCCCCCTGCTCAGGCGCCCCAGTCGGCCCCGCGCCCTCAGGGGCCGCGCATCTGCCTCCCGGTGCCCCCGCCCTCAGGAGGGTGCAGCCACCACGGGGGCCCCCCTGGGTACCGGCCCCCCTCACCCCACCCACATCCCCTCCTGCCGGACCTGGAGGAGGCCCAGGACACTGCTGGGAACACAGACAGCAGGGGGGAGGGGAGCTCACAGGGATCCATGGCCCACACCGGGCGCTCACGGGGCAGACCCCATAAACGAGGGGGGGAAGGGGAGGGAGGGGGAGGGCGGTGTGAGGGGGGCACTACAGGGGTCAGGGCACTACAGGGGTGGAGGGAGAGGTGGAGGGGTCACATGTACACGCGGGTGAAATAAATGTTTTTGCACATGTTTGCCTCCAGGGCCCGTATGTGGGTGACGGGGGGGGCGCACCCCCGCAGGGACCGCCCCCGGGCACCCCAGGGGGTGGTCCGGGGAGGGGAGCCCCTCACACCAGGGCCCCCTGGGCGATATGTCTCGTCAGGGCGTCCCGGATGCCGACCGTGGTCCCGGTCCCGTCACGTCTGTTCGGGGCTTTTATTCGCCCCGGGGGGTGGTTTTTCTGTTTACCCCCACTGGGAATTCACTGTGGTGAACCGGCTGCCTGTAACGTCTGAGAACACCCAGAGTGTCTCTTATTCAGCCTGGGACCAATATTTCATTTTGATTAAGAGAGTTAAACTCCTTGTGTGATTTCAAAAGGACATACATGTACCCTGGTTTCTTACTACTGCAGTAACTATCCATAAACATAGATATCAGTGGAGGATTTACAAGCATTATAAAAATACATTATTATTAATTTTTTTGCAAGGAACATGCTATTTTCAAAGTACCATGGCACACAGTATTAGAAAAAAACCTTGGGCAAGTTTCAAGAAAATCACTGCATGGTTAAGAATTAAAACTTGAATGGATGCAGTTTCCATCAAGCTGGTCATTCCAACACCCATCCAGCTCTGTTCGTACACTATCATTTGGCAATCGTTTGCAATAAATTGGTGGCTGACTGCAGTAAGAAAACAGGACTTCTTTTCCTTCTGTAACTCCCCAACTTAGTTAGCATTCCCATCTGCCTGCCCAAGTACAGGAGATCAAAGAAAGAGAAATAGATTTTTGTATATAATTCCTCAGTGCTCACTTGTTTGTTTTCAATTGTTCTCAGTAAAACAGAAGTCACCATTGATCACCCAACTGTAAACCCCAAACCTTTGCTCTCATGCTTCCCCAGGCTCACATCCTATCCCCTCCTCCCTCATAACTCATCTTGAAATTAAGCTAAGTACATGGGCCTGCTACTTCTCACCTTCATGAACATATACCCGTCTCTCCCTATGTGCCTCTCACTTTTTCTCCCCTTCCTTGTCCATCCTAGATTGTAAACCTTAAGGACCCATCTCTAATGATGACTATGCAGCACCAGGCACATTGCATGTGTTTTATAAATATGTAACCTGACACCCTGTTGTGTTTTTTTGTTTTTTGTTTTTGTTGTTTTATAGTCTTTTTCTTTTTTTTGTATTTGTCTTTATTTCTTCTTTTTCTTATTTCATTTTTTCTCTTCAGGGTGTCAGGTTACATATTTATAAAACACATGCAATGTGCCTGGTGCTGCATAGTCATCATTAGAGATGGGTCCTTAAGGTTTACAATCTAGGATGGACAAGGAAGGGGAGAAAAAGTGAGAGGCACATAGGGAGAGACGGGTATATGTTCATGAAGGTGAGAAGTAGCAGGCCCATGTACTTAGCTTAATTTCAAGATGAGTTACGAGGGAGGAAAGGATAGGATGTGAGCCTCTATCTACCCTCCTGAGCTAAAAGAGCTGGATCTATAAGCTCTGTAGAGGCTCATGCAGATGGAAGGAGAGATCCCCAGTTCAAAACCCACTGCTGACATACCACCACCACCACCACTAGGGGTGTCAAACAATAACTTGTAGTCTTTCAGGACCCTTTTCATGCTGCAGTATACCAGACAGTTTTCAGAATGGCCCTTCTAGTCAGCCAGTCAGCAATAAGCCCTGATGCTGCAAGGGTCTGAGGCAAGCTAGCTCCTTGGTCCCTGAGCCTTGTGTGCAGTGCTGAATTTGTTTTAGAAAAAAAAGCCCCACCCGGAGGGGGGGTCTCCAGAGGGGCAGGTGAAGCTACCTTGCCACGCCCTATGACATCACTAGTCCCCGTTCCCACCCCTGTTTTGCCAGCACTTCCTTAGAGAAGGATTAACCTTGATGTAGGCTGGGGTCAGCTGCCAATCACCACTAAGAAGCCCCAGCCTTGTCAGGGGAGAGGCTGGGACTGCTTGTACCCCCAGCAGTGGGTGGGGTCTCAGAACAACGGAAGTAATAGTAGGGGTGTGTATGTCAGTTTTGTTATTACAATAACAAAAATTGTCATTTTCATTATCGTCATTGCAATAACGAAAACAACAAATAACAACAAAGAAAGAAACGAAAATGACTTTTTGTTTTTGAAATAAAACATTCCTGCTGGCCAATTGGCATCACAAACCGATCTTATACCACAGTGACACGTAAGAGAATCCCTGGCATAGGCTCCTTCTCTGCATATGCTGTGCAGGCATATAAAATTGGGACCCTTTATCACTTCTTTTTTATATTTGGCAGAGATGATCGTGAAAGTGTAAGATACAGCTCTGCCAAATTTCATGTACATTGGTTGGACTACAAAGATGTTACCATCAGCCATACATTTATAAGTTAATTGCTTATACCACCAGGACACTTTATCCAATTCTTCTGAAAGCTGGCAGAGACAGTAAATATGGGAAGGGGTATAAACTTGCTAAGTTTCATCTACATTAAATGTGTGGCAAAGAAGGTACAGCTAAGAATGTATATGAAAAACTTTGCAAAATAATATAATTCAACTGCTTATAAAATTGGATGTCTTTATCCAATCATTTTGGAATTTGGTACATATAATGCCTTCCATTGGAGGTATAATCACTCCATGGTACAGCCAAATATAATAATAAACAAGAAAGGTACAGCCAAAAATGTGTTTTCCATTGAAACCAATAGAAAACAAAAGCAAAAATGAAAATTTGATATTTATGAAAACAAAAATGACAGATTTAAATAACGAAAATGAAAACAAAAATGACATGAGCCCCTGGTGCACACCTCTAAGTGACAGGGTCTGGAAGAGGTGCCAGGGAGAACCCGGGCATGAAAAAGATGCCAGGGCTGACTGCTGGCCTTGCAACTCCTTAGTGGTCCTCCTTTCTGAGTTCCAGGCTCAGATTTTATTAATTTTCAATCAGCTGGTTAACTGATTTCTATCTGCTCCCACCTCAGAGCAATTATCCATCTAAAAAGCTAGGCTCACGCTCAACCCTTCCCAAGTAGCTACACCCTACCATGGCTTAAGGCTACCAACAAACTAGGAGCCTCATCTTGAAGACGCTTTGGAGGTAACCCCATTGCATGATTGCTCTGCTAATTCCATACTTCCCAATAGACCCTATTTAGGAGAGACAGCCCCTTTTTGGGTAATGAATCTCACTGACCCTCTTTAGGAGAAAGAGGGTGTTTTCAGATGTGACGAGATCACAGTGAACCACGCTGAATACCTACATGTGGTCACTGTGCCCTGCACGTCTGTTCAGCATGGGGTGTTTTCAGATGTGACGAGATCACAGTGAACCACGCTGAATACCTACATGTGGTCACTGTGCCCTGCACATCTGTTCAGTGGCTGCCAGATGTTCACCACGCTGAATGCCCACATGGGGTCAATTTCAACCACATTTCCGGGGCCCCTGGCGTGAAAATCCCCAGAAGCGTGGTGAAAGTGATTCCCGGCCAGAACAAAAAAAGAGTAATGTCTGGCTGGTGATCACGGCCCGGAATCCCCAGCGGGATTCCGGGCCATGGTCAAACCGGCCTGATGCTGCGGCGGCATTGGCCTTGCCGCCCGCCCGTCTCCCCAGAGGGCGGGCATCGAGGGTGCGTGGAGGGGGCGGGGTCGTGTGGCCGCATGTTGCGCTGCGTGGCCCCGCCACCTCCCTGATTCCCCGCTGGGATCCCCGGCACGTTTGTTTGCCGTGCCTGGGTGATCCCGGCAGGGAATCTCTGGGTTGTTTTCGGGACAGGGCAAACCCGCCCCGTCACGTCTGAAAACACCCAGAGACAAAAACACCTTGGGCACCTCTTTCCTGGTTGTCTGTCTCCCTTGAAAAGCCCTTGCGAGAACAATGGGGAGATGATGGTACAAGAAGGAACTAGAAGCAGAAGAGATGCTGTCCCTCTAGCCGCACTTCGAATGTTGGGAAGTGTGTGAATATATGTACGAATGAGGGGGTGGAGCTTATTTGCTATGGGGCAGAGCTTATTGGTGAGGGGGCAGGGCTTGTCACTGTGGCCCCTCAGAATTTTGAGAGCGATGCAGTTCAGCTCAGAAGAGGTTGTATGTTTGTAAAATTATTCCTAATCTTACATAGGGAGAGTTTCAGAGCTCACAGTGGGCAAATGTATTCCATCTCTGGAATGTGCTCCCATCACTTGAAATTTGGATCATTCTCCTTTTCAGGTTTAAAATGTTACTTTTGTCCAGATGCTTGATTTTAAATAAGAGAAACAAGTTTAGGGCTAACCCTGGAGTATTTACTTAGGCAAAATTTCCATAGGAGTTTTGCCCAAATAAGAACCAAGTTAAGATGTTAGGATTTGGCACATAATCAGCTTCAGCAAATGGCAAGCAAGAGTTGATGCCTAATGCATGTTCTGGGAAGGAAATGACTTGGCTCAGAGGCCATAGTCAAAGCATTCTATAGTATGGATTAAGCTGTGATAGTAGCAAGGAAAACAGAACTGGAGTTAGCCTCTAAACAGTCAGGACAGAGTTAGTATGAATGTATTTTCATTTTATTTTTTCTTCTCCTGTTAGTCTTTAGTAACCTAGCGTTAGTCACACGTACACAGACAAAGCAAAAGCAGCAGATAAAAGGATAAAGCAGATCCTCATGTGCAATACAATTTTGTTTTAGATGTCTAGACAGAGCAACACAATACATGGTTTCATCAGTTTGTGAGCTATGCAGTGATTCCTAATGACATGTGACAGTAGGCAAGACTTACAGCAAGAGTCTCTTGTTTCCAACACTGAGCAAGGAACTTTAATAAAGTAAAAGAAACAATATGTCTCTCCATGTAAATCACTACTGAGCAATGGAATAAAAACAGTCCACAAAAGTATGTGGGAGCAACTCACAAGACAAAACTCCACCATTAAAGTTAATGGGAGTTTTGCCATTGAATTTAATGGAAGATGGTGCCCTTAGTCTCCCATGTCCTCCAAGCCGTCTCTTCATTCCCCCAAAGCCACAGAAATGGGCACGGAGACTGGCAGAAATGAGATGTGGTATTGGTGGCTGCTGCCACTACAAGAGGCCAAAAATTAACTCCCACCTTCCCTTCAAACATAGGTGGGTTGTGTTCCCTCTGCTCACTTCCTCCTTGTTCCCACACCATGCTACGGAGCTCCTCCTAGAAACAGCCCCTGCCTGGCTTTGTATTACAGGCTTATCAAATAGTAGAAGAAAGAGAATGGCCAGCTCAGCTGTCTGGGTAGCCACAAGGTGTATTATTCATTATCTGACATCGCACACATGCTGTCAGTTTGCTTCATTTTACAAAACCAAATCTAACAAGCCCAATAAAAAGCACAAGTCAAGCTTTTGACTAAATTTCTCTCCCTGCTTTGTCAAAGTGTGGCCGATTCTGAATGAACAGCTATTTTTAATCCAGCACAACGGGAGGACTACCACTTAATTTGCGGCCTGTACGAGGTGTTGTAAATTAAGAAATTGCAAAATCCCTCTGCGTAAAGCAGGCTGCCACCTCTTGCTTCATGGAGGACATTCCTCATACATAAGGGAGAGAACGGTATGCCCTGCATGTGATGATATTTCAATACCCACAGCGTTAGAGCCTTTCAATTCCATCTGTTCTGCAAGGAGTTATGAATGCCATAGAATAACTATCGGAAAGAAACTCTTCTCCTGTAATACAGGTAGATTTGAAAGCTGTAGGATTCTAGTCTAGGATGAATTTAAATAGATGCAGTACAGGTTTTGCTTTGTTATGTATGTTCCTATTCCATAGAAAGCTTTCAGGTTCAAACAGAGAGACAGGAGGAGAACTTGGTTGCTAGGTTTTCCAAATGAGAACCAGGTGTTGGTCAGACCTGAGCCCATTTATGCAAATTCACAGTCTGGCTTCGAAGATTGTCATCTTTCAGATCATTTTAACTTACCTCACTATGCATGTTGTGCCACGTAGGGTGTTTTAAATGAGCTGCACTCGGGAGTGGGTCTACGTCCACCAAATGGCATGGCTGAGGGGCACCCATGCATGGGGAGAGCTTCACTCAGACGGCTCCCAGCATGGCTGCCCTGTCCCCAGAGGCAGCCACCCTGGCCTGTGTTAGGCGCTCCAGATTTTTCAGCGGTGCTCCGTGCATGGCCATGAGTGGCTGCTGTATGGGTCGTGGGAGCATGTCCTCACCCTGCACAACCATCACACAAGCAGTTGGACGCGTGGGCAATGGGGGGCCATGCATGGACACGTCTTGTTTTAAAATACCCTTAGAAAAAACCTCACTGGCCCCAACTGGTGTTCTTCTCTCTCTGCCTTTTATAGGTGAATTGACTGGATAACAACACATATCAGATGTTCTGAGCATGCCCAATTCAGCATGCAATGTTAATTCAGCAGCCTTTTATATTATGACAGAGAATTAAACAACATGACCTAAACATTTAATAAGATAAGCACAGAAACAAAGAGCACACTGGTCAACATGTTAAATTGGTCTTAGGAACATCCTGGTTTAGTTTATTTGATTGTTCTATTATAGCACTAATTTTATACAATTTTAAAATGTTAATTCCTCTTTTAGTGGCTAATTCATGTTGGACCTGAACCAAACCTTGATGAAGCCAAGAAGAGCCTTTCATTTGACTCCAATGGGCTTTGGATCAGACGCATAGAAAGATAATAGTATACTGCTGCTCCTGCTAGCAGATGATGCTTTTCCTTTGGCTCAAACAGTAAACGTTGCTGACAGAACCTGGTGACGGTTGTTATATAATCATAATAGTTAATCATTATTAATCATTGTGGGCGCAAGTGTAAATGACCCCACTACTAAAACCCTTCTTCACAAGGAATCATTGATTTTATGTTTTATAATGTAGCATCCGATACTACAAGCCCTTACTAGCATAAGCAAAATCTCTTACTGGCATAAAAGAGGATGCATTCTACCCTATACTTGTATATGCACTTTGAACATATGATGCAGGGGTAGAAATCTATGTATTTCATTACAGAATGTTCAAAACACATGCTTCCCATATGGTTTATGTTTTCTAGAAACACAGCTAGGAATATATCCTTAACGGCATATTCATGTGTAATACTTAAATCATTCAACTTTGGAACACTCTTTGGTTAGTTTTAAAGAGCTACAAAGCAGAGAGTCTTACCCTAAGTGTTCCCCTAGGGACTCTAGCTATTTCACAGAATGAGCATGTAACAACCGTATCCATATAATAATAATTTTATTAGCATTTTTATGCAGAGAACCACAGTCACAAATCTTCAACTGTATGGGGATGTGACAGATATGCCCAGCAAATATTAGCACACAACTTGGAACAATAGAGCTCAGCTGCAGATCAGGAGAAGCCAGTGAAGCTGCACAAATGCTACATGCTCCAAGTATGTCAGCTATTAGAAAAAGCAGTGAACATGTGTCTTTAACTATTAGATGGTGAGTGGTAAAATTGGATGACTACCTTGCCACAGCAAGAACAGGCATCAAAGCCCTTGCCTTCAGGCTTGAAGGGAGTAGGGTGGATTAGGGATGTGCGAACAGAACGGGGTATGGATGTTTGGCCATTTGGCTGTTCGGTCCGAAAACTTAGTTCGGGTTTGGCAGTTCGGTCGCGTGGAGTTGGGACGCTCCTGAACATTCAGAAAGTTCGGCCACAGCAGAGGCTTGGGCCACTCCAGGGGTGTCTGTGGGGGCTTGGCAGGCCGTGGGAGACACAGTAGCAGCAGAGACTGGGAAGGCTTGGGGCTTGGCACCCCGGGTTGCCCGGGCAGGCAGGCTCGGCGCTTGACCCCTGGGGGTGCCCGTGGCACCATGGCTGGCCATCTGAGACCCAGCAGCAGGAGCAGAGGCTGGGAAGGCCTGGGGCTTGGTGGCTGGCCTGGCACCCCTACCTGGCAGCATTGCAGGCTGCCAGGCATCTGTGGAGCAGCAGTAGACATTGGATTGCCCAGTAGCAGAATCCATGGTACAGCAGAGGCAGCAATGGCAGCAGCAGCAGCAGACAGGCAGCGTGGCATGAGCAGCGGAAGGCAGGCTGAGGCAGGATTCAAGCTTGGCAACCAGGGCGGGCAGACAGTCAGCGTGGCATGAGAGGCAGTGGGGAAGGTAGGTTGGGACCTTGGCAGGGCACTCAGATAGGCTGGCGAAGACTGTGCAGCGTGAGAGAGAGCCAGTCAGATAGGTGGGCCGAGATCATCTAGTTAGAGGCCGGCTGGAAGGGTTACAGCTTCCCAATGCCACCTGGCATCATGAGGTCAGTCAGATAGGCTGGCCGAGGCTGTCTAGTGAGAGAGAGACAGAAGGGGGGCACCGGGCACTGGGAGGAAGGAACAGCACCTCAGCAGCAGCAGCCCAGATTAGGGAAGAGCCCCATTCCAAAGACTGCCCATGGCATGGGATGGCATGTGCCATTGCACCATCAATCCATGTTCACGGGCAGCTCGAGGAATCCCAGCAGCGGAAGGTTGACCTTGATTAAAAGTAACTGCTTCACCAACTTGACCCCCAGTCTCAGGCGGTGCGGTGAGCAAATGTCCCCCGTCATCGAGAACACTCGCTCGCTGGGGACACTTGTTGGTGGGCAGGACAACAGACCCTTGGCAACTTTGGACAGGGCCAGCCACACGTCCCTCCAAGAGCTGTGTTGCCACCATGTTCTGCCCGTCCCATCAACACTGTTAGTGGTACAGCAGCAGGAGCAGCCAGTTGAGGCCCAGAAGCATCAGTGCACCATGGAAGAGCTGAGGTGGGGCCAGATGCCAAGTCCATCGGCAGCTGCAGGACGTGGAGGACGGTGTGGCTTTCAACTGAAAGCCATGCACATGTTGGAGGAAATGATTGCGCTCGATGGGCAGCCCTTCTCGGTGGTTGGGGACATGGCGTTTAGGCACCTAATTGGCTTCCTGGCCCTCCAGTTTAAGCTGCCCTCAAACACCACCCTGAGTCGGCAGGTGGTGCCAGCCTTGTACCAGACTTTAAAGGAGCGGGTGAGGGAGCAGCTGGCAGGGGCTGGGGGTGCCACCATCCACCACATGGTTGAGCAGAAATGTGCTGCATGCCTACCTAGCAGTGATGGCGCACTGGTGGCAAGACAAGGGCCAGGAGGCAGCATTTGGGAATGGCAGGAGGGGTCCCGAAGCAGGGTATAGTTGGGGTCTGCTTCAGGCGGAAGTCATGGATGGCCCCCACACTGCTTGGAACATCGAGGAAGCCCTGACCGCCATGGTGAGGAAGTGGGTCACGCCAGGCGCACCCTTCACTAAGGGGTGCATGGTGATGGACAACATGGCCAACATATTGAGGGCAGTCCGCGAGGGGGCTTCACCAGCATCCCTTGCGCTGCACACAACCTTCACCTGGTGGTCAGGGACTCTGGTGACGGACACTGATGATGGACAGCAGGGCACCTCCAGGATACGATGGGGCGTAATGGGAGATCCTGGCTCACACGGTCTTTGTTCTGAGGCCATTCCTGGCTGTAACACAGACCATCAGCTCCTCCATGGCCACCATCAACCAGGTGACCCCTCTGGTCCAGAGTCTCCTCAAGAGGCTGGATGAGATTTTCCAGGGGCAGGATTGTGGCCCTCAGGGCAAGAAGCTGACGGCTGAGGCAGTTGCCCTGGTGTGGCAGCTAAGGGCAGGGCTGAAGGCACAGTTTGATGAGCTCCTGCAGTGGGAGGAATATGTGTTGGCAACCATGCTGGACCCCAGGGTCAAGGGCAGCATGGCATGCCAGACACCGCTCTACGGCCAGTTGGCCACTGGAAGGGTGACCTGGTGAAGAGGGTCCGGCAGGCAGAGAGGGCTCTGGAGAGTGCACAGCAGCAGCAGCAGCAGGATACCCCTGGTGATGGTGGGAGTGGGAGCAGTCACACCTTTCAGCTGGCAGGGTCTATCCCTGCCCCCAGCCCTAGCAGTAGCAGCACCAGAAGCAAGCTGAGCAGCAGCAGAACCCCTACTGCTTCTGGATGACGTGGATGGACAGCCCTCCCTGCCTTTAACATAGGCCCAAGAACCCTGATGGTGGGTCCTGGGGCTGGACTGGCTGTTTCTTGAAGCAGTGGAATGACAGCTCCCCGTGAGTGGAATGACGTCCCCAGAACCCTGATGGTGGGTCCTGGGACAGGAGTGGCAGCTTCTGGATGAAGTGGACGGACAGCCTTCCCTACCTGTAACATAGGCTTCAGAACCCTGAGAGTAGGACCTGAGGGTGGAGTGGCTAGCTGTTTCTTGATGCAGTGGAATGACAGCTCCCCTTGAGCGAAATGACGGCCCCAGAACCCTGATGGTGGGTCCTGGGACTAGAGTGGCAGCTTCTGGATGAAGTGGAACAACAGCCCTCCCTGCCTGTAATGTAGGCCCCAGAACCCTGAGGGTGGGTCCTGGGGCTGGAGTGGCTGGCTGTTTCTTGATGCAGTGGAATGACAGCTCCCCATGCGTGGAATGACGGCCCCAGAATTCTGTGGGTCTTGGGGCTGGACTGGCTATTTCTTGATGCTGTGGAATGATGGCTCCCTTTGATTGTAACGTAGGCCCCAGAACCCTGACAGTGGATCTTGGGACAGGACCGGCAGATTCTGGATGAAGTGGAATGACAGCCCTCCCTTTCTGTAACATAGGCCCCAGAACCCTGAGGGTGGGTTCTGGGGCTGGAGTGGCTGTTTCTTGACGTGGTGGAATGACGGCTCCCTGTGAGCGGAATGACGGCCCCAGAACCAGAAGTGGATGTCACCCCTGCTTGGCCGGGCATTGCAGGCTGTCTGACATCAGTGGGGCAGCGGCAGAGGCCCGACCAGGGCTTGGTGGCTGGCACCCCTGCTTGGCCGGGTGTTGCAGGCTGGCTGGCATCTGTGGAGCAACTTGCATCCTACTCTCCGGATCTCAAGAAGCTATTCTGCCAGTTTGTCAAGCCTTTCCCGGTGGTGAATCACGTGGCCACCCAGTAGCAGACATTGGATTGCCAGGGCACAGTACCCGTAGCACAGCAGAGGCAGGAGAAGTAAACATTGGGTTGCCGGGGCACAGAACCTGTGGCACAGACAGCACAGGCAGCATTGGTGGCAGCAGCAGACTCTGGATTGCCAGGGCACAGAACCCATGGCACAGACAGCAGATGCGGCATTGGCAGCAGCAGCAGACATTGGATTGCCTGGTAACAGAACCCATGCCACAGACAGCAGAGGCAGCATTGGAAGCAGCAACAGACATTGGATTGCTGGGGAACAGAACTCGTGGCACAGACAGCAGAAGCCACATTGGCTTCAGAAGCAGAAATTGGATTGCCCGGTAGAAGAACCCATGGCACAGACAGCAGAGGCAGCATTGGCAGCAGCAGATATTGGATTGCCGGGGCACAGAACCCATGGTACAGACAGCAGAGGCAGCATTGGCAGCAGTAGCGGACACTGGATTGCCGGGACACAGAACCCATGGCACAGACAGTAGAGGAACCATTGGCAACAGCAGCAGATATTGGATTGACCGGGCACAGAACCTGTAGAAACAGCAGAGACTGCAGCAGCAGGATTTGCCTGTGCCCAGCACCCATGGAGCCAGCATGGTAGGATTTGCCAGGGAGGAGCTCCCATACAGAAGCAGACAGCAGCAGCAGGATTGCATGGGCACATTTGGATTTGCCAGGGCAGAGCACTCATGGACCAGCAGACAGCAGCAGCGGGATTACCCGGCCAGTGGGGCACATCACCCAAGGTTGCCATGGCAGGCAGACAGGCACCTTGGCATGAGAGGTAGGCAGACTGGGGCAGGGCTTCAGCTTTGCCCACAGGGTGGGCAGACAAGCAGCATGGCATGAGCAGAAGCAGGACCGGCCTTACAAATTGTGGGAACCTGGGCGGAGACAAAATGTGGGGCCCCACAGGCCCCGCCCACGCCTAGGCTTCACCGTGAAGCTGTGGGCACTGCCAGTGAAAAAATCTCGGCCATTCCTTCTCCCTGGCATTCCCTCTCCCCTGCCCCACATGTACTTGGTGCCAGCCTCCTACTCCCCCCACTCCCTGGTCACACTGAGGTAACAGCAGGCACCCTTCACTGCTGTCCACTGAGCCACACCAATGCCACCTCATCCTAGCTCAGAAGACAGGATCCACCCACCCCCCGCTCTGAGCCAGGGCGGAATATAATCACTCACCACTGCCCCACACCCTCTACCAGCCAAGTCCATGCTCTGCTGCGATGTTGCTAGCCCCTGACAATGGGAATGCAGCCAGGGAGTGGGCATGATCCTGCCTTGGAGATGCCATCCCCCCATCTCCCCCTCCCCCAACGCTCACCTGCTGTGGTTCTTGGTCCCCAGGGCTCTCCTCCTCCCCCACCTCCTTCTGGAAGAGGGTGTAGAAGATGTGCCTTCAGCCCTGCCCTTAGCTGCCGGACCCTCTCCACCAGGTCACCCTTCCAGTGCCCATAGACCGGTGTCTGGTGTGCCAAGCTGCCCTTGACCCTGAGGTCCAGCATGGTTGCCAAAATGTATCCCACCCACTTCAGGAGCTCATCGAACCGCACCTTCAGCTGCTGCACCAGGTCAGCTGGCTCATCCACCAGCTTCCTTCCCTGAGGGCCACAATCCCACCCATGGAGACTCTCCTCCAGACTCCTGAGGAGACTCTGGATCAGAGGGGTCACTTGGCTGATGGTGGCCGTGGAGGAGTCGATGGTCTCCGTCATGGCCAGGAACGGTCTCAGCACAAAGACCGTGTAAGCCAGGATCTCCCATTCCACCCCATCGTACCCTGGAGGTGCCCCGCTGTCCATTACCAGTTGAACCTGATGCAAGGCGGCTTTCTGCTTGAGAAGCTGCTCGACATCAGGAACGTCGAATTCCACTGTGTGGACCAGCTCATGCACTGGGGAGCCTTGCTCTGCCTGATTCGCCCGGAGGAGGTCACTGCCCTTCACGTTCCAGTTAAAGAAACCGGGCAGCTTCTTCCCCCCGCTCTATCAGGGAGCTAAGGGTGCCGGCCCCAATCCCCTTCTCCCCCAAGCCCAGAGCATCCCTGACCACCAGGTGAAGGGTGTGTGCGGTGCAAGGGATGCTGGTGAAGCCCCCCTCATGAACTGCCCTCAATATGTTGGCTGCATTGTCTGTTACCACGCACCCCTTGGTAAAGGGTGTGCCTGGCGTGACCCACTCCCTCACCATGGCGGTCAGGGCTGCCTCGATGTTCTGAGCAGTGTGGGGGCCATCTATTACTTCTGTCTGAAGCAGTAGGCATGGGCGAATGCAGTTCGGTAGTTCGGAGTTTGGCCCGAACTCGGCCTGTTCGGACGTCCGAACTTGAACCTGAACCCAAACTCGAACATACCGAACAAACCGAACACCGAATGGCGAAATGGCTGAACAGTTCGGATCGCGTTCGGATGAGTTTGGGTGGCAAAAAAAGGTTCACTGGAAGGTCAAGCATGACAGGGAGGTGTCAGTCACTGAGGAGCAGACTTCCAGGCACCAGGGGTGGAGAGGCTTGCAAGAAACGAAACTAATTATCTGCCTCCCCCCTTCCCAACACCTTCTGAGCTAGTCACTGTTCCTGAACAG
>QEPC01010989.1:1561506-1593578 GCA_003113815.1 Sphenodon punctatus | reverse complement strand
TTAGTTTTAGTGTTTGTAGGAGTAGGTCTGTGTACTTATTAGATAATCCATTTAGTTCATAGCATTTAGAATAGTTAATAGCAGTTAGATTTAGTGTAGATATATATATATAATATTAGATTAAATAAATAAATAAAAAAACCCATATAAAAACAAAAAAACCAAATAAAAAGCAAAAGAAAACCATATAAAACCCAATAAAAAAACAAAAAAACATATAAAAAACAAAAGAACACCCAAAATAACACTTCCCGAATGGCCGAACGGAACAGCCGAATGGCCTAACTGAACGGCCTGTTCGGACGACTGAACCAAACAGCCGAACCCGAAGTTGGCGAATTAACTGAACTGCCGAACCGAACGGACGAACCGAACGCAGACGAACCGAATGGACGAACCAAACGCAGTCGAACCGAACGACCGAACCCGAACCGCGATCTGTTCGCCCATCCCTATGAAGCAGGGCTCACCTATACCCTGCTTCGGGACCCCTCCTGCCACTGCCAAAAGCTGCCTCTGGGTCTTGCCACCAGTGCGCGGTCACTTCCAGGTAGGCATGCTGCGTGTTCCTGCTCGACCACAGGTCTGTGGTGAAGTGGATGGTGGCACCCCCAGCCCTTCCCACTGCTCCCTCACCTGCTTCTTTATAGCCCGGTACAGGGCTGGCACCACCTGCCGACTCAGGGTGGTGTGCGAGGGCAGCTTAAACTGGCTGGCCAGGAAGTGGGAACCCAATCAGGTGCCTAAACCCCATGTCCCTGACCACTGAAAAGGGCTACCCATCCAGTACTATAATTTCCCCCCAACATGCACGTAGCTTTCATTTGAAAGCCACACCGCCCTCCACGTCCTGCAGCTGCCTATGGACTTGGCAGCTGCCCCCACTCCAGCTCCTCCATGGTGCGCTGCTGCTGCTGCTCCCCCCTAGCATTGATAGCACTCCTGCTGCTAGAGGAAGCTGTTCGAGTAGGACACTTGCCCGCTGATGGAGGCCGACGACTGGCTGCTGCAGTCGGGAACCCGCTGGCGTCCACTGCCCCTGCCTGCCCACTTAGCAGCACAGCACTTTGGCATCCCTTGAGGTGCCTCTCTATGGCAGTTGTGCCAAGGCTGGTGAGCACCTGCCCACGCTTCACCACCTTCTGGCACAAAGTGCACTGCACCTCCCTGGGATCATCCGCCCGCACCAACTTAAAAATGTGCCCAGACAGGGGATTTTTTGCTCCCTCCTGCCTTCTGGCCCGCACCGGGTGGCGCACTGCTGATAGCGCTGCTGGGAGGGGCAGAACATGGTGGCGACACAACTCTCTGAGGGACAGCCATCGCCTCAGCACCAGACATCTCTTCCCCAATCTGAGTGATGTTCCCCCACAAAGGGGAGTACTGGGACCCTGAGGCTGCTGAATTGCCCACCATGCTGCTGCCACTCTCCCTGTGCCCGCTATAGGTGCTGCTGCTGCTGCTGCCATTGCCTGGGGATCGGGTCCTGCCTCTAGCAGCCAGGGTGGGATCCACCAGCCCTGGACTGGCCTTCCAGTGCCCTGCGTGGCAGTGGAGGACGCTGGCAGGAGGCATCACTGAACCACATCCCGCCTAGTGCCACTGCTGGGAGCCTCTGAAGCCCGACTGCCAAAATCAGGCCTGTGCAGTTTGGGGTGTGGTGATGGGATTGGGCTGCTGCTAATGCCTGCCACTCTGATGGTATGGCCTCTGTCACATGCCCCATTGCCTGCCTTATGGGCAGCAAACCGGCCTCTCCTGCTTCCCTTCTCCATTTTCCTTTCCAAGATTTTATATTTTTATTTATTTATTTATTTATTCAGAATTTGAATATTATATATATATCTACTACACTCATTCTAACTGCTATTAACTAGCCTAAAACCTCTGGAACTAAATGGAATATTATCTAATATCTACAAAGGCCTAGTCCTACAAACACACTATAAAATATTAAAACTGATTCACTACACACTATCTCTATTTATCTCTATAACTAAGCTAACGCCTACAACTATCTGTCTATAGTAACTATCTAATATCTATATATCTATATATATACACACAGGGATGGTGGGGGCGGGGGATAAAGACAGCTCACAACAAACGACACAGGGAGGGGTACAAAACTGAAATGAAACCTAAATCAATCTAATCCTACTCTAAATAAATCCATAACCAGGTGAAGGGAATCAGGGATGGAATATATACAGGGTGGAGGGAAGGATTCAATGGAGGGTTGAATCTAAATCTTGGATTCAATGGGATCTTGGTTCAATGGAGGGTTGGTTCAATGGAGGGTTGAATCTAAATCTGTGTAATTTAATCTAAATAAATGAAACTACGTAGGTAAATGTGTGGAAGTGGGTGAAATAGGAGGAGGATGGCAATGGATTGGGAGGTATACAAACTTCTGGGAGAGGGAGATGGCTGAAAATGCCTGCTAACAGGATCAGAGGCTAGTTCAGAAAGAGTTGGAAGGGGGGAGGGCAATCGCTTTTGTTACCTGATGTGCCTGTCTTACCACAAGCCCCATTGGCTACGTGTAGTCTAGCCCGTGGCCAATTGCAGACTATAAAGCCAGTGGTCTGAGGAAAAGAGGGTTGGTGATTGGGCAGGCTGGCTGCTAGTCCAAGTCTCTCCACCCCCAGCACCAGGAAGTCTGCTCCTAAGCTGCCCCCCTCTCCCTGGGCCCTCCAGCCCTGTTTTCCCCACTGAACGTGCCTGAATGTGCCCGAACTCATCTGAATGTGACCAAACTGTTCAGGGCTTCGGGCGTTTGGTTTGGCCGTTCGGTTCAGTCCGAACACAAACAGCTGAACCGCGTTCGCACATCCCTAGAGTGGATCTAATGAAAGGAAAGAGACTCAGCGAAGCCTAGTTGATAAGTACTTAACTTGGACCTAGATAACCAGGGTTGAAATCCCATCTTAGCCTTGAATTCATTGGGTGGCCTTTGTCAGGTCACTCTCTCTCAGCTTCATTTCCCATCTGTAAAATGGAAATAATAAAGACCTACCGCACAGGGTTGTTGAGGATGAGCTAGATTGTCAAAGCACTTTGGACACTAAAAGTGCTATATAATTAAAAAACCTCACTTTCTGGCAGAATCACAAGGGCCCTTTTAAACCGGACCGCCCTTGCAGCAGCAATCCATGGACACACATCTGCGAGGGAGGTGAGGGTATAGATGGGTGCTTACCCATCCTCCCCCATGCACAGAGCAACCACCGTTTTGGCTAATTGCTCCGTGTGTGGGCAATGGGTGAAGGTGGGTGGAAGTGTGTGGGAGCACACATGCATGTCCACCCACCCACCTGTCGTGGCATTCACATGGGATGCACCCACTCATGCCCACAGCTTGAGCATGCATGGGCATGAGTGTGTGTGTCTCATGTAAAAAGGGCCAAGGATGACAAACATAGGTGCTCCAGGACTCAAACAACCATGGGGGGGGAAACAGGAAGTGTTCAGCCCTGAGAAGTATGAGTATACTGCTCCCCACAGCTTAGCCTCCAGGATCTATCATCCAGATTCAACCCATGCAAAATGTGCAATGTTCTTGGAGACATGCCCGAGGGCATGCATGTGTGCCTCAAAGCTAAGGGTTCTTCAGCAGTATGGCACCCCAGTGCCTCTAGCTGTCCTCAGTCCTGGAAGTATGTGCATAGATCCCAGGGCTTAGTCATTAGGACCACCAGGGTGCTGCATTTGTGGTTATATGGATGCATGCAGGGACCAAGGGTGTTGGAAAGGAGTAGGATGCCATGCAGTATCCAAAAGATATAGAATAGTGTGTAGGGACATTCTGGGGGAGATGGAAATGGTGGTGGAAATACCACATTTGTTTTCTGGGCCACATTTCAGCACTAACCCACAGAAACAAGACACCGTATCTCTGTCAAGGAACAGCAGCAAACAACGCCAGGAATGCAAATCCTCTTCCAAATTCTGAACTTATTTATTATAGCTTCTCTGTCTGTTGGTGGAAGTATCTTTTGAGGTGATTTAGGTGTGGTTAAACCTGCTTCAGTGGAGGGCATTGGACTAGATCAGTGGCCCTCAAACTTTTAAAACTGTACTTTCCCATCCCACGTCCTCTTGTCTATGGTAGTTGAATCCCTACCCCATACCACACACACCATTTTGCTCCTTCTTTCCCATACGTACCCTATCATTTTGGAAATTCCCTTGGTCAGAGTAGAACTAGCTGATCCTTCTCATTCCCATCCCCCAGCACTTCTTCCACATCCCTCTCCCTAAGGGACCTGCTTCCCAGTTAGAGAACTCCTGGACTATACGACCTCTAAAGTCGTTCCACCCCTATGTTTCTACCCAATACCAAGATTTATGGTCTTTCAGGGTTAGATACCAATAGAAACACAAGTGAAGTATTTATCTCTGTTTAAAAATGAAAGACTATGCCTCTGTAACAAGGCAGGCTGTTCCCAGTAAGTGGCCACACGATCGAGCCCCTCAAAACAGGCCAAACACTTTACTTTCTCCCCCATGTGTGATCTTTATTTACAAGTGTCATGTGTCCATTCCTTCGCATATCTATATACAACCTGAGCTCTCGCATCCTCATGAATGTTGCATCCTTTGTCTCTCCCTCTGTTTTCCCCTTCCCTGTCTCCCCTCCCCCAGTCTTTAGATGTAACCTCTCGAGCAAGGACCATGTCTATCTTATTCTTTGTAAGTGCCAGGTACATTGCTGGCACCATATAAATGCTAATAAAATAATAATAACAACAACCATTCATTCTATTCCCTCTCTCTCCTCCTTGCTCAGCTGCTCCCCTTTTCTGGACTCTCGGTGTTTTTAAGCAAGTACCTCACCACCCATCTGTCATGCATGTTGCAGGGCTGCATAGGGCACCAAGCAGCCCTGCAACATGCATGATGGGTGGGTGGGTAATGAGTGGGAAGGCGCTTGTCTAAAAAAAGCCCTCCCTCTGATGTATCATCTCAAGGAGCTTGTGGGAATCTGTTAGAGCAGGCACCCTGGCTGACACCCTCCCCCACCAGCCAGCGTGAGGCTTCCTGACTCTGAGACCTTTTGGTCTGGCCCCTTTGCCAACCAGTTCCCAGGGCTGGGCTAGCACCCTTCCTCTGGGCCTTCTAGGTAAGCTGTAGGGATGGGACACCGGGGAAAATAGCAGATTTACCGGTATCGGATCTCGCTGGTATTGGATTTACCGGCATACCGAATTTTTAACATTGGCCACTTTACCTTTTTTTTACATTGTGGCCATTCACTTCAATGGCCGCGATGTAAAAAAACCAGTAAAGCGGCCAATGTTAAAAATCCGGTATGCCGATACCAGTGATTAGTGGATTATCAAATTAATCCGATATACCTAATATTCCCACCCCTAGTAATCTGTACAGCCCTCTCCCCGCCCCGCCCCCCAGTGGACTCCCTAAAGACCTCTGGCTTTTTTGGCTAAGGCTCACCTAGCTGACTGCCCTGCCCTGCCCAGGCAAGCACAATCAACCACGCCCATTCTTGGCTCCTTGGTCAATGTTTCCCTTAAAAACGCTTGCCTCTCTGCTCTGAGACTGGAAGGGGGTGGCTCCCAGTAGGCACCTACCCGTTAAATGCTAGCCCCTATTTCCCAGCTCTTCCTCCTCCCCTGAAGCCCTATTATGGGCTCTTCTGACTCCATGATGGTGTGCTGCCCCCCTGGTCCTGGTCCTGCAAGGACTCCGAGTCTCTCCACTACAGCCTCCCATCTTCAAAGTGCTGCACTGGCCCAAGGTCCATTGAAGTGAATAGAGCCTAAGTGCACAGTTCACTCAGAGGTAAAATTCACTATTGAATCTATGCAGGTCCAACGCAACGTAAGATCTGCGTTCCACCCGAGTCCCTCTTCTGCCCTAACCTGGATGATGTAAGTGAGGGTGGTGCTGTTGTTTTAGAGGGTGGGGGAATTTCAGAAAAGAGTGGGGTGAAGATGCTTTTCCCGCCCTGTTTCTGACATGGCCCTACCTCCTGGAGAAAGTTGTAACAACGTTTTAAAAGAGGCGTAGCACATCAGAAAGAAGCAGGAAAGTCCCTTTACTCCGCCCCTTTCCAAAATGGTTCCACCCGTTATGGGGCAGTGCAAGTGCCCCCTCCCTTGCTCTTCCCATCAGGTGCCCCTGCTTCTTCCCTATATGAATGACTAAAAAGCGCAAAGACTTGTGATGGGTTGCCTTTCCCCTACTATGAGCCGAGCTTGAATAATCCAAGAGAACTTTGATTGTTTGTTAGCAGCAGTTATATTGATAAAGAGATCTTGAGATAGGCTTAAGTCTTCACCAGCTTTTTATCTAGTTTAAAAACAGACACATGAAGTTAGAGTATATTAAAACCAATGGGGGGGGGGGGGGATCTACATACTGACTAAGAGGAAAGATTAATTTTGATTCTAAAAAGCGTTGAGATTTTCTCACAACTTAATAAAGCAAAATTATCAGCTAATCATAAACAAAGCCTTTGAGGCTGCTGCAGTTTATTTTTCAGTCCATGTTACATGGCCACTCATTTTTTTTGTCCCGTTTCAAATTCACACTAAAGCACTTGTCACATTTACTGAGAGCAGGTCGGATAGTAACATAACAATAGCAGCCAAGTCCCTATCCCACAGACCTGTACCTAAATGTGTTTATTCTATCAACATATCTGCATTTATTCTCCCTAAATGAGAGAATAATCATTTAATCATAATAATCATATGTGGGCCCCACATATCGGAAAGGCTACCTCCTCCCCTATATATTCCACAGTGGTCTTTGAGGCCAGCTGGGAGCACCCACTTGCAAGGAACATTAGCATGTCAAGTCCATACAGCAAGGGCATCCAGAGAAGCTCTCTTAGGGTGAAAACAGACATAATGCTAACTCCATTTTAACATTTCTTATACATGTTGCAGGGCTGCATAGGGCACTAATACAGTTCTGAAACATGCATAAGAAATATTAAAATGGTATTAAAGTGGTGGTAAAGTGGAGTTAACGTTATGTCTGTTTTCACCCTTAGTGGCCGTCACCGAGTCCGACTCTATAATTATGGAACTTCTTTCCCCTGCAGGTTTGTCAGAACTGAGACTGCTTCCAGACACTACAGGGGAGGGGTGGGAACTTTTGAAATCATTGTAGCAGTGCTCTAATTGAGAGGCTTAGTGCCTGTCCGAATGCATTAGTCACCTTTCAGGGTGCAAGAACACCCGCCCCTGTAACGGCTAAATTTGGGAACCCAATCATGTGCGGGTGTTCTCGCACCCTAAAAGGGGATTAGGGCATTCGGATGGGTGCTAACCCTTGCAGTCAGAAAGCTGCAACACAGCAATTGCAAAACTTCCCAACCCTCCCCTCTCCTGTAGTGTCTGAAAGCAGCCCAATTCTGATCATCTTCTGAAGGCACTAAGATTTTTTAAAATAATAATAATAATTTTTTTAAAAATTAGCCAAGCATTTGGTAGGTGGGGATAGGGCTTGAGGATCTTTAAATATTTTTAATTTATGTATATCTTTTTATATATGTTGTAACCTGCCTTAAGCCCTAGGCATATACATTGAAATTAATAAATAAATATTCTTTGAGAAATTTCATTTTCTCAGACTTGATTTCCACTCTCCTGATCACAAAGCAGTTTGATTTACTTTTGTAGATTTGGAGTACAAATACAGTTACGTTGCTGTTTTTAAAAGCATAACATGGTAACGGTCTGACTTAGAGGTCCACGTAAGCACAGCTGGAAGCCTCCCAGTGACACTCCAGTGACCCGATGGATTGAAGCACGTTCAGGGCTGTATACGGCCCTTGTTCTGCATGTGGAATTTACTTTGATGTCAATGGTAATTGTGTGAGTTGATCTACAGTACTATATGGCCTTTGGTGTCTAAACTAATCAAGGCTTGGAGCCTCCTGCAATATCTAGATACACAGCAGGACCGAGAGGTTCAGAGTTAACTCTCAGTTCCCTTGCTTTTGTACCTTTGATGTTATTTTAATCTAGTTTTGGTGAGATTTCTTTCTTTCTTTCATTTGTTAGTTCAGTTTTTAACATCAGTAAAATGAATGCTAATATAAGGCTGGCCACAAGCTCTAAGTTAGTAATGTGCTACTGGTTTTGCTCTGTTGGCAACAAAAAAAGCACCTCCTATTAACTGGAAGAATGATACTTGGATTTTTAAATTTAATTTAATGATTTATTTATTTGTCTAATAGATCCTACAATCATTTGGGTACCATTCAAAGCAAGAAAATGAGGGTCCTTGCCCTGAGGAGCTATTTGGTCAAATACCATACTGGTGTAAATTACTGCAGCTCCACTGAAACCAGTAGCACTAGATCAGTTTACAGTAGCAGAGAAAAATTTGACCACAAACAGAACCTAGCCATTCCAAAGGTGGCGGATGAGATGGAAATTTGAGGATCCTCGAACAGCATGCTGATTTTAGAAACTTTTCAAGCTCTATATTTCAAATTCCTTCATATGGAAAACAGAGATATTCAATTCAATTCAATTCACCTTTTATTTGTATCCCGCTCTCTCTTGCCTACAGCGACTCGAGGCGGCTAACAACAAAGGTAGAACATACAAAATAATATCAACAACTATAGTTTAATACAAAAACCATAACCCAATAACCCCTCAGTTTATCACAGTATATCACAATCATAATCTTTCATCACCAGCCTATTGCTCTATCCCTGCTGCCACCAGGGAAGAACCAAACCAATTTCAGCCCAGACTCCTGCTCTCACCAGAAGGGGCCCATCCTTACCACAATTTACAATAATATACAATATTCGTTACTCAATATATAACAATAACTCTCATATCTATTCAATACAAAATAACCCAATCCCACCACAATAATAATTCCTCCCCCATCCCTTCCCCTGCTGCCACCAGAGGACGGTACTAGGGGAACACCCCCTCCCTTATACTACCCCCCCTAATACATATCCTATTATCCTATACCCCATTCCCCCCAAAACAGACAAATCTCACCGGGAATACTGCCCCCCCCCCCAGATCCTCTATAGTCCCCAAAGGACCGTGGCCCTTTGGCTGCGGCCCTGCGGTGAAGCCGCTGGCAGCTCCTCTTTATGCCCCCCCACAGCCACTTCCGGGTCGGGGTCAGGGGACAAGCCAGCCCAGGTGCACGGCTCCTTTGCTTCCCCCGCCCCTCCCACCGCACTAACTGTCCATGTTGTTGTTGCCCCACAGATCTTCAGCGGGGACTGAGAGCAGTGGCGGCGGCAGTGGCAGAGCATCCCAGCAGTGGCAGCGGCAGCAACAGTGGCACAACAAGCCCGCTCGGAGGTCCGGCAGGTGGAAAAGCCCTGGTAAGTGTATTCCCACAGGAGCCGCTGGCAGCTCCTCTTTATTCCCCCCCTCCCTGCAGTCACTTCCGGGTCAAGGTCAGGGGACAAGCTGGCCTAGGTGCGCGGCTCCTTTGCTTCCCCCTCCCCCCCACACCAATTGTCCATGTTGTTGTTACCCCGCAGATCTTCAGCGGGGATTGACAGCAGTGGCGGCGGCAGCGGCAGAGCATTCCAGCAGCGGCAGCGACAGCAACAGTGGCACAACGAGCCCCCTTGGAGGTCCGGCAGTTGGAAAAGCCCCGTTAAGTCTTGCTCGGGGTCCGGCCGGCAGCAATTCTCCCTTTTCACAGGGAGAAAAGATATAGGCCCTTTTCACACAGGCGCCCCACCCCCTGCCCCACGTGTGCAGGGTGGGGGCGCCTGTACAAACACCATAGCGGGTGTGGGGAGATGGTGGCCGCCTGTGGGAACACCGCAGGCCATGGGTGGGGGTGCGTGTGTGTTCCCATGCTCCATACATCTCCACCCATCACCCACACACAGAGCAACAGGCACCAATACCGGTTGCTCCATGCATGGAGATGGGTGGAGATGGGTGTGCACCCATGGGAATGGTCACACACCCACCTGTACCCGCCGCCAGTGCACACCCATCCACCCACCCACCACAGCCCGTGTGAAAAGGGCCCACAAATGACCTCAACTGCTCTTAGCAAACAGAATGAGAGGCAAACTAGCAGCTTTAAAGAAAACAGACATGGTTTTAGCTAGGCAGCTAATAAAAGAGGCTTATTTTTTTTTAAAAAGTCTAAAAAGGAAACGGTCACTCACTTTTTAATAGACTATTTTATATATTTTACATATGATGCATTTTGGAAAAAGACATTTAATGTATATGGCTATATAAAACATACATTAATTTAAAAATACATGAGCCAAACTGATGTGGCCTACATGATACCAAAGGTTCTGTTAACAGAAACCAGCTGCTCAAAATGTATCCTTTATTTACTTGTTTTATTTGTATTTGATGCAGGATGCACTTTGCGACTGCTACATTGTACATTACTGTTTGCATACATTAGGCTTAACAAATTATAAGTAACATTTATTATTAGAATCATTGAATGTCAGTTGGAAGGAACCCTGAGGGTCATCTAGCCCAAACCCCTGCTTGGATGCAGGATAACTACAATTACAGTTATTATGGCAATTGTCCCTAGTTCAGTTTGCATTATGGTTTGCACTTAAACGAGTGGATTTTAGCCCTGCTTTAAACTCACAAATGACTTCATTTGCTCGCCTAATAGGGCACAATAATTCTTCAGAAGGACAAGTTTTTTTAATAAAAAAATTCTAATGTTTATTTACTTTTCAAATTTCTACGCCACCCTTCCCCCATAGCTCAGGGTAGCTCACAATCAAATAATGTCTGACAAAATCTACCCCATCCATTACAAATCTGCCTCAATGCAGCACAAATCTACATGGCAGTCAATCTGAAAAATCCTTTGTGAACACTCAGCAGGATGGGACGGGAGTTTAGGTTTGGGTGGGGGGAGGCAGGCATGTGCATTCGGGGAAGCAGATAGTGTGGAGGTGATATGGCAAAATCACAGTCTGCATCCGAGGCTGGGCGAGAGGTTAGCTAGAGATTCCCCGGCTCTTTACATACTAGTGTCGATGGTGCCGGCGCTCTTGAGCAACCTGGCTTGTCTCCCTAGTCTCTCAGGGCAGGGGAGAGAATGTGGAACAACAGCTGCACTTCAAAAGCCACATGGCTTTTAGATCATTTTGTTCCCCTTCACACTTTTTCAGTGCCAGAGGGAAACATATGGCCCACTGTTTGGAGATTTTCCAGCCTAAATTTTTGTTTGATTAATTTCATCCAACTACTCCCTGTCACAACCCCTTTTAACACCCTAAACAGTTACTCTCTTTCCTTGATGTTTACACCCTTTAATTAGTCATACACAGAAACGTTCCTGCTTAATCACTGTACAGCCAAGCAATGTGCATCTAAGTTCTTTTCATCTTGCCTCATAAGGCAGTCACTTCAAATCATTTTTGTGGTGTTTCTGTGAATTCTTTCCAATTTGATTCTCTAGAGAGTGTGTGGTTGCCGGGTTGGTCCCAAATGTAAGAAATAGAGACAAAGTAGTTCAGATGATCTCTGTTATTGGGCCAACTGACGTTGGTGATGGTATGCAAACTTTCAGGCCACACGGGGCCCACCCACAGGCATGTAAACAATTATTCCTGACGAAGGGCCATTGGTGGTCTAAAAGCTTGCCTACTCTCACCAACAGAAGGAGTTGTCCAAAAGAGATCATTTAAACTACTTTGTCTTTATCACTTCCAATTTAGTGATAGATTAGATAGACGGATACGGATGGATGGACAGATGGATAGACAGAAGAGCAATCCCACATTCTAGGTACCATCCCAACCAGCGCTTGTATGAAGAGACTCTGCCATTCACATCTTTCTACCATGCCCATTACTTGGGTAGTTGAATCCCTTCCAGACACACCCATTAACCAATATGATCAGTGTATTGTGCGTCTATGCATGCAATCCAAACTTCAGACAGCATCCGGATGACAATTCACCGCAAACGTGCATTCAAATTGCTGTGTATTTTTATGCTTTGTGAGTGAAATTCATGACCATGCAAAAGGCCTTCATATGGATGAACATGCTACTGAGGCCCTATTCAGATGTTGCATTAATGGTGGAAAAAATAGCGGGAACCTGTGAAGAGACCTTGCTGTCTCTATTGTGTTCACACATTGAGTGGGAAGGTTTGTGAGAATTACCACTTTACTGGCCTAACAATTAGTGTGTGGTACTGGTAACTACTGCTTAGAGGTAGGTCAAATAATGCATGGCTGCAAGAAAAAGGTAACCATTTTGAAGATAGGCGTGGTAGCCTACTACACTTTCCTGATGATTCACACGATTACGGATACCACAGGGTGAATACCCAATAGTTTTCTTACCCCAGAGTATAGAACCCCTCAGAGAAATACACAAACAAGCTTTGTCAGTTCTCTGGCCCCAGCTCCTTGCAACTCTCAGTCCCGTCACAGCTCAGTACCTGCTTCTCCACTCTCCTTCCTGGAAAGTCATCTCCTTTCTCTGTAGTAATGCACAGCAAAGCAGACTGATTCATGGGGATAGCCTTGGCCATTCCTTCCTCTCAGTGACATTAATGAGAGGCAGAGCTGAATTGAATAGTAAATTTATTATCCGTGGTTAGTACAGTATCCACCATTCTGTACAGTTTGGCAGTTATTCCACCACAAACCGATTACTGGAATGGTTAATTAAAAAACCAAATAACCTGACAATACTGCAACAGTTAACCAGTTTACCATATGACCACATAACTAAATATTATTGTTCTTAGTCTGAAACCAGGTCCAGATTCGGTTGAGAGAGCAAACAGGAAAGAAATTGACAAAGGGTAAACAGCAAAGCTGTGGTATTATGTGGTGACACAGTAATCAGCAAAAGACTTAACTGGGTAATAATAACAATAAACAGATACCACTTGGTATTCGGTCTTTGACAGAGTAGGCACAGAGTACCACAGATTTGGCTGAATATTGAATAGTGACAGATAACCATTTCAGCTCTATGGGGTAGGTGGAGGTTACCTCCCACATCAGAACTGCAGTGACCAATCGGAACAATATTTGCAAGGAGCAGGAACCCTGAGATAACAATTTCAGCTCTATGGGGTAGGTGGAGGTTACCTCCCACATCAGAAGTGCAGTGTCCAATCAGATTAATATTAGCTAGGAGCAGGAAGCCTGAGATATCATTCCACAGGGTGTGGAATGTAATATGTGAAGAGACTTTTACACAATCCATGAAGGGTTCCAGGATACAGCCAGCCTTATTTTAATCCTGCACAAGGAGGGCTTCCACCATTGGTGAATGGAGACATGTCCCTGTGTGTTATATCTCCACAGCACATGCTTGCTGTTTAATTAAACAAGGTTAATCCATTAATCAATTCAGCTTGACCAAGTCAAAAGTCCAGTAACTAGTGGTAAACAGTGTTTCCTCACATGCTGTTTGAGTCTGATCTAAATGCCTCATAATTTATACATTTAAAACAGTTAGGTCCCCCCACCCCTCCCAGCTCAATAAATGGATAACAGGAAACAGACAAAGCTCCTTAACTTTTCTTTAATCTGCCACACTAGTGAAGTGAAAATCAAACGATAATTGTCTGGATGATCTCATTATTGTCAACAGAACTGAAACCTTGAAGTCCACATACACTGAAATGCTGATACATTAAACAAAAAAAGAGAACTGTGCTTACATGTTGTTCAATAAATAAATAAGAGCTATAGAGAGCACCATGATGAATGAGCACCCTGGGAGGGCTTCAGTTTGTCAGAATTATACAGTGACATTAATCACAGTATAACAGGATTGCTGCAGGCTTCCAGCGCAAAGTCCTCATTATATCTTAAAAACACAAAACCAAGCTTCCAAGCCCCTAAAAGTGGAATTATAACTCAGCCTTTTTTTCAGTGGAAAACAAAACAGTAAATTGGTCTTGATCATGGTGGAGGATGGCACACAGTGGAAATCTGCCAGTCTACTTTCAGCGCTCAACCAAAGGTGTCTGGGACCTAGAACCATTTTTCTTCAAGCTTCACAAGTACTTACCGAGAAGAGGATTGTGGCGATAGGTAAGTCATCTGTCAAAGACTGGAGTGCCTCAAAAAGACCCAACCCATAATATACTTATGCCTCATTCAAACGTGACAATTTCAAGTGCTTAGTATGCACCCCCACACTAACCATTAGTTCGAGTGTTCAGACATGACACTGTAATTCTGTGTTCTAGGAGAGGGCACCCCCTCATAAAATGGAGGGTGGAGGTGATTCCTGGAAGCCCAGCGAGGTGGAGGGGGATTTAACACAAATGAGCATTCGGACTAACAATGCTATATCTGTACCACAAAGTCCATACTAGGCACTATTCCGTGGCCTGCTAAATGGTACTACCACATAGCAACTACCCTTCACTACCACACCCTTCACTACCACATAACATGTCTGAACACTTACAACTATTACAGAGTAATTCTGGAGATAATTCATGACATTTTTCTCTCTTACCTCATGTCTGAACAAGCCCTTACATACAGTTAGCTGTATGATCGAACTACCTGCAGTTATACAGCAGATGTTACTAGATGTAACACCAGCTACTAATAATGACCAAAATGTTTAAAGCCAGAACATGTTTGTACAAACACACATGCTTAACATGGTTTGGGATCTGAAAAAGTCATGAGGACAGACATCAAATCACGTAGTTGCTGTTACGTCAGAGACAGACATCCCAATACCTATTCTTATGGTCCAGGGGTAACCAAAAATCGATATCTTTGTGAAGGACCAGTTTCCAGAGCATTTCCAGTGAGTGTGAGTGAGGGTAAAAAAAAAAGAACTATGAACAGGTGGGGGAAAGAGAGTGAGCAGGTGCCTTCAGATGGATTCTCTTTGGAGTGAAGCTTTGCCCACACAATCCCAGCAGTTTCCATTCTGGGGCTGTCAGCCCTTTGCAAGCCTTCAGCCAGCTTCAGTTCTTAATGAAATCAGAGTTAAGTGAGGTCAATTTCTTGTGGGATCAACAGAAGTTCTGTTCTGTACTTGCCAAACCTGAAAACACTGAGGCAGACGTTTTTACCAGGCATCTGTAAAACATTCGCAAGAGGCTCCTGGTTTTGCCCAAACCAGAAACTTCACTGCTTTTCTAAACGCCTACGCTTCAATTGGTTGGGGGAAAAAACCTTTAGAGTAAGATGTTTTTGATGAAACATGGGTTTTTTTCTTTTTTACTATTTGAAATCTGTTATTTATGTGTATGTTTGGTCTATGCTTAAGACTTTCCCACCAATAATTCCAATTTGATGCAGTTCTACAGGAGGCAGCTGTATTGCAGACAATGCTCAGGCAATACCATATCATCTCATAACCCCCAAAGCTCCCCCAAGTCATTTCTACACGATTTCTACCACCAATGCTGCAAGGTGCAGTATATTTGACTTACGGGTCTGAAAAATCATAGTATAGAAACAAGCACAAATGCCATAAAGATCTCTTTTCTTTCCAGTGGAACATTAAACCTGATTCAGGAGACTGAAAATATAACCTTGCATCACTGGGAAATGATTTTTTTCAGTCATTTTCCACACCTGCAGGTCATTCTCTATAGGATCATGGTCTTAGCTGCCACATAGTTTGTTTAAACATATAGATCATGTGTTCTCCACTTGAAACCTTTCTTTCTTTGATTAAAAGTAATCAAAGTTAGTCCCGTCTTGTAGGATGATCTTTGGAGGCCCAAGATTCCCGATGGCTCAGGTTGAGAACTGACATTGCAGTTTCAAGTGTGTGTGCCAGATAAAACTAAACTATTCAAGAAACTCTTTTAATTTTTACATTAAAGAAAGGCTGGGGAACCTTTTTCCACCCCAGGCCACTTTAAAACCTAGTACAAGCTCTGTGGACCAGATAGGAATTAACGTGTTGTGTGTTTTCCCCATCCTGAGTGCACATGTTATCACACATGCAAAGTTCCAGGTCATGGATCTGGGCTACAGATGCATGCCCTCATCTCTCAGTAGGGCTGCCACCTCGGGCAGTTTTAACCCTTACATTCCCACAGGTCAAAATGGGAGGGTCAAAACTATGAGAGGTGGCAACCCTACTTCTGATTACTTCCCTCTGAGCTCACTCTTTCGGTGTTCAAGGAAAGGCGCTGGATCCACGTGGGCAAGCTCCAGAGCTGGAAAAGTACCAAATAAAAAACACCCACAGGCCAGATTTGGCCCATCGGCCAGGGGTTCCTCACCCCTGCATTAAAGTACATTACTTTTTAGTTTGAAAACCTTGGGTGAAAGAATTGGTATAACAAGCTTAGGGATATCTCCCTTCCTGGATTTCCCAGCAGGGGAGACTAACAACATGCCTAGTATAGGGCTGCAGCTGCAAAACACCTTGCTCTGCATTCCCACCTCTGATGGGCTGAACTCGGGCAGTCCACAACGGCAGCTGCTTCACCCACTTATAGCAGTAGAAATGCTGATGGCTGGCGTGTGAGTGACCAACCCATCTTACTGGTGGAAGTGGGTGGAGTATAGGGCTGCCGCCTCTCGTCGTTTTGACCTTGAGTCTCCCATTTTGACCTTTTGAAGTGTCAGGGTCAAAACCACAAGAGGCGACAACCCTACTGGAACTGCCATTTCTCCTCCTTCTGGGAGCCCAGCAAATCTGAAATGGCAGCAGCTGCAGAAAGTGGCATTGGGGAAGGGGGAAAGTGGCATGTCAGGAAACGATGAGGTCAGTGGGGCAATCATGGGACTGATGATGGAGGAAAGCAAGGTAAGATAGGAGAAGTGAAGGGGGACACAGGAAAAAGCAGCAGGGGCTATAGAAAAGGCAAGGAGAACATGTAAGGTGCACTGGTGGTGTTCCAGGCAAGGATTAGAGGAGAAAGATAGGCAGGACCTCCACCCTCACTTCATTCAGAGAGCCCTGGTTGTATCCTTGGTGAAAGGGCATCATTTGGTTGCAAAGCGCTGTCAGGACCTGGGTCTTGAACTCTCACCCCCAGAATTCCTGGAACAGCATTTGGGCCTGTAACTCCACTACTTCACCTTGCACAGGTCCAGCCACTCCTCCATTAGGGGCATCCCTGTTCTGGCCTAGCCACGCCTCTCCTCCTGTATGTCCCAGTCCTTGCCATGCCTCTTGGCTTCCTGGTTGGCAGCCTGCCACCAAATAAGGCTTGCTGGTAACACCAGGAAGGTGGGCGGATCATCTTTGCTTTTCCTGTTTGACCTGCTCCCCTTCCTGTCCCAGCATCTGCCCTGCCCTCTGTTTGTACCACCCTGAATTGGATCTGTTCTGACCCTTTCTCTTACTTTGCTCTCAGTCTTGTACCTACAGTTGGCCAGATGCTAAGGATGTTCCTGGACAGTCCAGGAATTATGTTGTTTGTCTAGTGTCCAGGATGACCCCTATTCTGGACCATATAATGTCCAGGAATCTCCCAAGATGTGCCAGCTAAGCTCTTAAATGGATGGAATGCCCTGGAAAATGTACAATTGCTGCTGTGTAGGAAAATTAAAGCAGCCAGGAGTAGTGAGAAACATGGATGCCTCCAAGTCATGGATCAAGTGTGACAGCATTGGTGATGAAATCTCAGAAATAGGCAATCAGAAGCCTTAATCCAAAAAGTATACACATCTACCAGTGCCACCTCCTTGACCAAATGCAGTATTTTTAAAGGACATCAGAAGCAGAAAGCCTTTGGAGTATCAGTCAGGTCCAATTTGACCCAGGATGGATTATAATTTTATCTAATCCAAGCGCTAATTTTTTTAGTATTAAATCAATTATGAGACTGAATATTATGTTAGTTAAGCTCTAACTTTTCAATGTTAAATAAATTTTGGAATAAGCGTATGCTACATCTTTTGAATAAATTGTGCTCTATGGAGCACCTATTACTTGCCTATCAAAGGACATGACAAAGGAAAAATTGAAGGAGAATAAGAGGGTGATCCATGTGACACTTTAGTGGTTGAGCATAGTGTCCAATTCCAGGAACCCCAGCCCTCCTCCCCACTCTGGACCCATTGTCAAAGGCCCCAGGTGTGGGGCATTCAGGATGTAGGCAGACATAGGGGATCAGGATACAGAACAGGACCAGCAAAGAGAAAGCAGGGGACAAGGAAGAAGGCTAGGAACAAGATAGGGAGAAAGGGAAGCAGACCAGAGCGAGGAGCCCATGGGACAAGGCTAGACTCAAGGAATGAGAGCCACAAGGGGTAGTTAGGGGGAAGTTAAGGGAAAGGGTGACGGGAGAGTGGAGGGCTTTGGAGGCCAGGAAAGGGACTAAGAACAAAGGAGGGGAAGAGGACCCCATAGCCGTTGTCCCAGGGAGCAATCCCCCCCTCCCTCTCAGAAATCTACAATCTCAGGGAGAGAATATGCTCGTCATCATCGAGGTTCATTGGAGAAACACCCAAAGAGTACAAGAAACTAGGGAACATAGGACCAGGGAACAAGGAATTAGGAAGCCAGAGGTTTAGGGGACATGAAATAAAGGAACATAGGGCTGGGCCCATAGGAAAAGGGGCTAGAACACAAGGCTAGGCACAAGGGGACTATGGCCTACAGCACAGGGACTAGGCAACAAGCAAGGAACCAGGAGACAAAAGGGGAGTCAAAGCACCAAGAGCCAAGCAGGCAGGGACACAGCAAGGACTGGAAGGGAACAAGCAGCAGGGAAGGGGTTGGAGCAGAAGTGGAAGAAGAGGTTCAAGTTGGAGTTGCTCTGTCCAAATTCCTGCTGGTACCAGCATGCCTCTATGCTGGCTGGTACCCAATCAGGAAGTTGGGATGTGGGTCTGGAGTACAGGGGAAGCATCTGGGAAGAGCATGGTTCAGGCAAGGGCTGGGGAAACATTGAAGGAACCATAGGGAGGACAAACAGGGCTGAGGTAAGGGAGTGGTGCCAGAGGCCAAGGCAGCGCCCCAGAATTTCAGGGGTTTGGGGGTTCAAGACCCATGGTACCTTACACTCATTTCCCCAAGTCTGCCTACACCCCAGACAATAGGTTGTTATTAGTATTAATATTTCTGAGTGACCAGTGTTGTATTTAAGAGTGAAAGAGCGGATTGCAAATGGTTCCAGAATGCTCTTACCCAATAACAATTACACTATTAGGCCATCGCATGCTTACAATGGCTCCAGTACAAACAGATTACTTGGCCGAGCACATGGCGTCCTGAGAAAAATCAAGGCATCCCTACAAGGAAGGACGCGTTTATTAAACTTGTGTAGCAGGCCGAAGATATTAAGAGCTGCAGCTGGTGCTCAGATCTTGGAGTCAGAGAAATTCCTGAAGGCTTAAAGGGTTTCTGACACCAGATCTTTTATATTCCAGCTACCCACAGGTGTGCTTTGGCCACAGTGTTCTCACAGAAAACCAGGGCAAGCAGAGAAGAAGGAAGCAGGCTAAGTCAGCTTCCTTTGGAGGTTAGAAAAGGGTGAATCACTGCTGGTTGCCCAATACCGATACAAAAACAAAGCAAAACCAAAAAAACAACTGAAGCCACATGCTTTTAGCAGGATTCCTTGATTAATAAAGCATGGAGAGGAGCAGGAAATCCAAAGAACTCCCCCAAGTAATGATTCGCCCACAGTAGCTTAGTAAGAAAGAGGTACTAGCTAGCTACTGTCCCACCTAACATAGTCTTGATAGTCACTTTTCAACACAATGAGCTGCACTGCAACTCTGGAGTGGCGGCCAAACTTTCCTCTCAGTCCAGCTAATACAGAGGGACCTTTTTGCACATCATGTGAGTGTTAGCTCTTTGGATTTGCACTTGAGATTACGTGCTGTAATAACAGCAGCATGTGTTGCTTCATATTCAGTTCCTCGTTTTTCTCATTTCTTAGCGCTTAACCCTTATCACAGATGCTGAGATGATGGTTCCCAGACTCGCACTGAAGTAGTGGCTTTGACTGTAGATTTGAAACATTATTTGCTAAAACATTCCTGAACAGCTGCTTTATGTTAGAACTGTCAGAACAGGCAAGCTCACAAGAGGCATTTAATATTTATTTATTTTTTTAAAATTATACCCCGCCCCTCTTGCCACAGGCAATCCAGGGTGGCTAACAACAGAGATACACAATAAAATATAATGAAAAATAAATCAATAAAAAAGAATAAAAATCAACCCCCTCCCACTCCAACCCCCACCCCCTACCCACCCCTCACCCCTCTCCCTCGCCAAATGCCTGATGGGACAGCCAGGTCTTACAACTCCTTCGAAAAACTGGGAGGTCTGCAGCCAGAAGGGCCCCCACTGGGAGTGAGTTCCAAAGGCGCTGCGCAGCCACCGAGAACGCCCTATTCTGCATGGCCCCCCGGTAAACCCGGGGGACCTCCAGTGTGGCACCCCCGGACGACTGCAGGGGTCAGTCTAGGACCTGTCTCTTATACACATCTAGATGTGTATAAGAGACAGGTCTTGCAAGTAGACAGGGCCCAGACCATGTAAGGCTTTATAGATCAAAACCAACACTTTGAATCGAGCCCAGAAAACTATTGGCAACCAGTGCAGAGACCATAGCACTGGTGTAATGTGCTCCCAGTGGCCCAGTTCCACTAAGAGCCGGGCCGCCGCATTCTGCACCAGCTGCAGCTTCCGAGCAATCACCATAGGTAGCCCCACATACAGTGCGTTACAGTAGTCTAGTCGAGAGGTGATAAAAGCATGGGATGATCGTGGCCAGGTCAGGAACCAAAACCAACAACCGATGCCACCGCACCACATGTTACTGGCGGAAAGCACTTCTCGCCACAGTCTCCACCTGGAGATCCAGGCAAAGCTGCGCGTCAAGGGGTACCCCCAAGTTCCGTACCTGAGAAGTCAGTGGAGAACAGATTCCATCAACCATGGGAGCTGTCACTTCCACCGACTTACCCACTACCACCACCTCCGTCTTGTCAGGATTCAATCGCAGTCAGTTAGCCCTCATTCAATCCCCCACAGCTGCCAAACACCGGGTAAACACCGAGACAGCTGGGCCTGGATCTGTTGAAAATGAGAGATACAGTTGGGTGTCATCCGCATACTGATGACACCTCACCCCGAACCCTCTAATCACCTCGCCGAGCAGTTGCATATACACATTGAACAGGAGAGGGGACAAAACAGAACCCTGCGGAACCCCACATGAGAGGTCTCGGTAAGATGAAAAACAATCACCGAGCACCACCCGCTGAGTTCTTCCAGTCAGGAATGAACGGAACCATTCAAGAACAGTCCCACACACCCTCATACTGTCCCGCAGGGGATTCCCGGACTTACCATTTCTCCTCAAATCCATGACTAAGCATTGGAAGAGAAGCCTGGTTTGTGAGGATTCCTAAAGACGGCATAAGGCAATTTCCAAATGTGCGTTTCAGATCAAGATTTACCATCTGTGTTTTGATGGTGCACTCACTTGCTAAAACTATTGTCTTTAGTCACATTGGATCACTATATTACATTGTTTTAAACTAGGGCTGCACTGAATACGCAATCTGAGTACTCATAAAGTTTTCTGAGGTTCCAAGTACCAGGACCAGGTCCTCAGTTGGAACTCAGAACTTTTTCAGATTACTCGGAACCTCGGAAATCCTCGGAACAGCCGAGAAGCAGTGCATCCAGTTTAAAATAATTATGCCAGCCCAGCAAGCATATCACCCACACGACACCAGACATGCCCCCACCCAAAAGCCCCCATTGTGCCCACCTATGCAAGGCCATCCCCCTCCCCTCCACACACACCATAAATTAGCCAGAAAGGAAGTATCCCCCCGTGCCCTAGCTCAGTGGTCACATCTTGGCAAAGTTGAACCCACAGTCAAAGCACAGTGCCCACAAAAACCACAACAAAAGTGAACCATCTCTGGCCTCTATGGTGCCAACTTGCCAACAAGCAGTGCAAGCAGCAGGAGGAGCAGCACCCACTTACAAGTATATTAAAGTATGGTGGTGGCACTGGCAACCTTCGGAATTGACCCTCTGAACAGCCCAGACTAGAGGAAGTGGAGCAAGGCAGATCCCTCTGACTTTCATGATGCCAAGCAGTGAAAGCAGCAGGCAGCAGTGGCCCTTTTTACACAGACACTCTAACACCAATAAAATGGGTGTTACATTTTATTATACATGGTACAGGACAACACTGCAGCCCTGCAACGTGGGCCCTTTTCACACTTAACGCCTCCACCCAGTTTTGCTGGGTGGAGATGGGTGGAGGCATCTGTGTACACACCACTTGCGGTGGGTGTAGCTGCGTGCGTGCTCCCGTGAAACAACCATCTCCACCCACCCCCCACCCACAGAGCAACGGACTCCAATGCTGATTGCTCTATGGGTGGTGGTGGGTGTTGCACGGGAGCATGCACACACCTACACTCACCGCCCATGGTGTTTACATAGACATCTCCACCCAGAAAAATGCACCCCGCCCACCGCCCGCGGTGTTCACACAGATGCCTCCACCCATCTCCACCCAGCGAAACTGGGTGGAGGCATCTCGTGTGAAAAGGGCCCATGTTGCAGGGCTGAAGTGTTGCCCTGTACCATGTATAATAAAATGTAACACCCATTTCATCGGTGTTAGAGTGTCTGTGTAAAAAGGGCCAGTGTGGCACCCACTTATTTTTTTAAAAAAAGAAAATCATGGAATGATGGCTAAGTAACACCCAGCATTGCCCCTATGTACAGGACAGGACAGGCACACAAACCCACGCGCCCCCCGCCAGACAAAATACTTACGGATCAGCAGTGTAGCAGCAGACAGCCAAATACACCAAGAGAATGGAAAATAGCCCTATGGCCACTTTAATTTTGCCCCTGCCAGCCAATCAAAGCCTGTCCTGTAGCTTGTCCATCACTCACCTGTCCCCTCCCATAGCTCCCTGCCTACCAAATATGGCACTAAGTTTCATTTTCTAGCTCAGAGAAGCTAGGGTCAACCATCTGGATCACTCCGGCCACACGCGCAATGGAGCCTCCACCACTCGACTGAAGTTTTTTAAGTGTTCCGAAGTTTTCCTGGGTACTAGCCTTGGAACTTCGGAACTCCTCCCATAGCTCCCTGCCTACCAAATATGGCACTAAGTTTCATTTTCTAGCTCAGAGAAGCTAGGGTCAACCATCTGGATCACTCCGGCCACACGCGCAATGGAGCCTCCACCACTCGACTGAAGTTTTTTAAGTGTTCCGAAGTTTTCCTGGGTACTAGCCTTGGAACTTCGGAACTCAGAAATTCGGAACCAGGGAATAGAATCCCCAGTGAATTCCAAATAAAACCAGGGACCGAGTTTCAGCTCTATTTTAGACCAGCTACCAACCCCACTGATCTCATTCCAGTATTGCCAACATATGCAATTATGCAAAAATCTTAATGTGGGTCCCCAAAAGCATGCCATTGGGTTAACAATCATGAGTTGTTTTTTGTCCTTGTTTTGTTTTTTTTTAAAGAAAAATATGCCAACATTGGCTTCTTTTGCTTGCCTTCTAGTTTAGGGGCCTTTTAGAGTTTTCTCAGTCTGTGATTTAAAATTTTTCTCCATGACCAAGAGGAGAGAGGCAGCCATCCCTTGCCATTCCTTGATTGTAAGTCCAAGGGGTAGAGACCTGCCACTATACCATTAATGACTATGCAGCACCAAGTACATTGCTGGCACTATATAAATAATAGATACTGGCAGTATATAAATAATACATACTAAGAGCAATTCTTCCTTTTTCCATTCCCTGTGTAAAGGGCTTGACTACATAGGCTGCCACTTAACTAACACTGAGAGAAGAGATTGTAATCCCTCATTAATTGGGGCAGCAACCCTCTAACCACTTTGGGATTACTCCAGAGTAAGTGTTTTGAGGACTGGAGCCTATGTTTAGTGAAGCTTGTTGTGTCTTTTCCTTGCCAGTTCATTCATGAAAGCAGAAGCTATAAGGAAACAGTTGTTCCTTTCCCCATGAGACCCAAGATAAAGAACTGAATCAGTCACCTGCTTCTTGTTAAATGGTCATTATTAGAGCCAAGCCAACTGTGGCTACTTTGAGGAACAATAATCAAATCAGGAGGAACTAAGTAAGGAGGACTGGGTATTCTGTGCTGAGATGCTCTATAGCAGCTGCATATAACTTTTCTTCAAGAAGGATTTATAAGAGGAAAGAAATAGAAGCCCAGGAGAAAACATCAAAGCTGAAATCAAAGTCTGGATTATATTAGGGTTTTTTTTTCCCTTTCTTTTTTTCATTTAGGGCAGTGCAATCCATATTTCCCCAATTTTAATAAGCATTTTTATGTTGGGTCCTACTGAGCCTTGAACCGATACTCCTGGCATTTCTAGATAGTGGCTAGATATCAGCATGGCCACTGTGACCATACTGATTAGAGCCTGACTTGTGTTCCTTCCTGATCCTGCTCTGCCCTCTACCAGCTCTTGCCGGATCCTTTTCTCATGTTCAGTTCCTGCTCTGGCTTTTTATTTGGCCAGGCATTTGGCAGGCAGGGATTGGGTGGAAGATGTAGGGGTGGGATATCAGGGGTTTTTTTAAAATTGATTTTAATAGCTTTTAAATTCTGTTTTCGTTATTGTCAGCTGTCCTGAGCCTGTGCAAGAAGGATGGCACAGAAATACAAATAAATAAATTTAGACTGATTTTTTGGACTCTGACTACTGGCTCTCCTCGGGACTTAACACCATGATTTTCCACTTTGGTGTTAGTTGGCTGTGTCCCTCTCCTGCCCTGTGTTGCCTATACTTGTTCCTTCCCATACCTGTATCTCATCTGAGCCCGTGTTCCTGACTGGCCCTGATCCTGCCTCTATGGTAAAAACAGATGTGCGGCTGGTGCAATGGCTTCCCAACCTGGGCCAGTAAACCAGAGTTGACACGGCCCAAGCTGCCTGCCATCCCGCTGCCTGCATGGCCTGGGCAGGGTGGAGAGTTCAACAGACATGTGGGCAGGCGACCTCATCCCCGCTATGATGGACAACCATGGGGGCCAATGATGGGCAGCCATGGTGGCCTCTGACCTCTGGCCAGGTAAGGTGTGCCAGACAGACATGCTGGCCTGCTGTGGCCCACATTGGCTTGCATGGGTGGCCCTTAGCACAGGCTGCAACCTGGAGATTTTCCAAGGAGACAGTCTGGGCTAGTCATCTACCTGCCCTTTGGCAGTCCCAGGCTAACATCTGGCGGTGCCAAAAAAGACATGCCGGTGGCTCCCAGGCCACAGGGGCCACCATCATGTCAGTGTTTACCCTATGTCTGTCTGGACTCGATCCTGCCACAATATGCAGCCCCAAATCCTCCATTTGCCTATGACCAGACAGCAAGATGCAACATTTTGTTTTATTTACCTCCAATTTGCTTCTTTGCATGCCTGAGCTAATTTACAGATCTCAGAAAACAAAGCTAACATTCATACAAAAATAAATTTAAAAAGCAGAATATATTATATGGTAGTTAGTTACCATTACCAAGACTGATTTTTTTTTTTTTTTAAAGGACCAATTCAGTGGAAGAGAACAGCTGAAGAGAATGGGGATCCTTGATGAAATAAGAACAGCAAGAAAGAGTCTTCAAAATAAGTTTTCAGATATTCCAAGTGTAGTCTCTACCATCTCTACTTCCCAATGATCCACCACATATCTTCACTTATCTCAAATACCTAAATATTAGCTCACAGTTTCCCTGAAAAGCCTATTCCTCATTTAGCCCAAATTAGGCTTGTTCCCTAAAAGGAATGAAGCCGATAACATCTACAGACTGAAAAGACCCATAGACCCTTGGGAATAGACAAGTAAATATATACTTGCCTGTATATGCTGGTGTGCAGTACTTAGGAGGTACATGTAGATAAAATTGCTTATTCCCTTTGTAAGATACTTCACATCACTCCTAGCAATTCATGCCAAAAAGGCATTTGATCATGTAGAATGGAATTTTCTTTGGGCAGCACTGAGATGGATGGAGTTTGACACTGGCTTCATAAAATGGATTAAGACTTTGTGGAATAACCTGCAAGCATGTTTGATCACAAGAAAAACAAAATCCTCCCTCCCAACAAAACAAGAAGCACAAGGGCAGAGCTGCCTCCCCATTCTGTATTTAAGCTTTTTATACGAGTGGGTATTAGTGCACAATGCACAATAATAATTATGTGCGTACAGCTAATAAAGAGCGTCAGCACTAAGGGCTGCAGCCTAATCACCCAATATGCAACAGACAACCAAGAACAGACGACTAAGTGAACCATCTCCACCTCCCTGTTAATTACTTAAGCTTCTTGATCTAATGGTTTTATGGTTGTGGTCATAGTAATGGTAAAATAATCTAGATCATGTATATACTTGGAAATGTGGCTTTGCTGACTTATTCGGATTTGCCTAAAATCCTGACAGCTTCATCAATCACTCAGTAGAAACAGCCAACTGCTCAGGAGAGTGTTCTGGATTTAGAATGAATATTTTTAACTTTGAACTCCTGGTTTTAAGGTTCTCATAATTGCAGTGTACTTAGCTCTTCATGTATATAGTGGTGTGGAGTACTTAGGAGGTACGTTGTAGATAAAATTGCTTATTCCCTTTGTAAAATAGATTATGTATTCTTAGTGCCAGGAATCACAATAGACTTATTATCTTTAACAATAGATTTAAAACCAAACTTTCTGTTGCGATTGCTAAAATCTTGTTCATTCTTTTGTTTGGGAGCCAAAAGACATAGGGTATGCATTTATTTATATTCATTTTTTATTTCGCTGCAAGCCAGACCATTCTTAGAACATTGGCATCCTAATTGTGCATCCTTTCCTTGCAATTTAGTGTTCCAGTCAGCATGTCAAGCAGATTGGCATGCCTAATTGCCAATCTGTGTGTCCAAGCGCAGAATCTGGATGCCCTATTAGGGCTTTCATTTCAGAACATTCAGACTGCAAACCTCAAAACCACTTACCTTGGGTAGTTCCCACTGGGGGGGGGGGGGAAATAAATATTTTTTTTTAAAGTTACTAATTCAGTGTTTCATATTGGGCTTGGCATTAAAACGTGTCCACTTTGATCAGAATGAAAGCAATGACCAGGCTTTGGCTAAACAGCTGAAGAGTCATCGGACCATATTTTCTCATAAATCAAACTGCTCCTTAATATATGCTGGAGAGAAGAGGATTTAAGAGGCAAATAAAAACATTTTGTTTTCCAGCAGTGTAACTCCACTCCTCACCCTGCGATTCCCAGCCTTTCAAGAGCCAATCCCTTCATCACAATGGACTGGCAAATAGATTCCCCACACAGAAACAGTCTGCACTAGAAGAAAAGTGTATTTACTAACATGCATTTGGCTTGTCTACACATGGACTTTTCACACTGGATATTTCAAAATCAAAGGACAAGCAGAAAGCACTTGGAAAGAGTGAGGATTGGGACCATTTTGGCCTTCTTCAAAGACAATAAATTTCAAAAGAAGACAATGCCATTTCACTCCCCCTTTAAACAGATTGACCCTCCTTTGGACATCTGCAACAAGAAAAGGGCTGTTTAAACAAACAACAGATGCTGCCTGAGATTGCTGCACGCTAAGTACATTCTAATGGCATATGCAGCTGTCTCCCTCCTTAGTCATATGGGTTTCCCTGGCCTGCTCCCATGGCTTGTACTTTGGTGCCCTTTTCTATGTCCTCCCTAGAAAGGGAGAAAAGTGAGGGCATTAATAATCTTTCCATGGTGTACATCTCCAGAATAGCTGAGAAAATTGGTTTGCTAAAGTGATCGGTCCTAAAAAGAAACAATGAAACTACAAATTAAAAACCCCGGGAAAATATATTTGGAAAAGTTACTTGTTACAGATGGATTTATTTTATTTTTTTGCAGGTGCCTTAAACATTACTTACTCCTCCTCCTCCTCTATATTTGGAAACAGAAGTTACTTGTAACAGGGATTTTTACAGGTAAATTGTTACATCACTAATAGATTATATAATGATCTGTGGATTTTATAATAGCACATAGCTTTAAACTGAAATTAAATCTTAAATGTCTGTTGTGGTTGCTATGATATGCAATCTCTATTTCTGGATTTAGAAGAACTTGGTCTAATTATCCTAAATTACAGACGCTCTGGTTTTGTTGGTGTTTTTTAAAAAAAAAATCCTTTTTAGTGTCCCAAACTATATTTTGCTGCCTCTGAATAAAATGGTGGGTTTTGATGCTTCTCATCACTGATACCACCCAGACCTTTTCATGCATTACTTACCTGAGAGAACTATTAGGTCTCGAAAATGGAACTCAGAGAATATCACCTTTTAAGGACTATCCTAGCTATGTGTATTATCTCAAATTTATTATTACGTGGTCATAGACCATTGTAAAACCAAAAAAGTACAAAGAATATCTAACATTTACATTTGCAGGTGCCTTAGTGTATGCTGTATAATTAATAATAATAATAATTTTGATTTATTGTGTCAACCAAAGGTTATTACAATATGACAAACAAAATATAAATATCAAATACATATACAAATAAATTAAATTAAAACCCAAGGCATTTACAATGGCCAGAGCATAGACTCCGCGATAAAGCGGGTCCTGAGGAACTTTAACTATAATTTCCAAAACTAATCGAGGCACCCTGAGTTTCAACATGAGCCACCTCACAAATATCTAAGGCGGTTTTAATTTGAATAACCGTGCTCAGAAAGCGAGCAACCTGTACCGAGACATGTGGCAGGCGATCTCCCAACAGATAGATCAAAAGTGATGCCTCAGAACGACCCGGCAGCGATACCAGCAATTGGGCAAGATAAATTTCCCTCTGAGTTGCATAAACAGGGCAGTACAATAAGATGTGAGCCAGTGAGTCCACTGCCCTTAAGAAGCAACTGCACAATCGCTCTGCCAAAGAGGTCTGATTATATCTGCCGGTCGTGACAGCAGAAGGGAAAGCATTCCACCTTGCCAGTGAGAACAACCTTCTGGAGTTCGGTGGAATCCCCCTATCCAAAAAAGACATAGGCAGAACAGTTACATTGGCCAGCTGTACATAAAGGCCAGTAGCTTTATAAGCTTTAAGATCAGCCCAAACTTCCTGCCATGTGGAGTCTAGCAGTCGATTCAGGACAAGTTTCTTTGTCCCCTTAAATCCCAACTGGGACAGGGCCCCAATAGAGAAACCTAGCTGTCTAATTTTCTCAGCCACTGAGGTCAGCCAAGGGTTCGAGAAGTTGTCAGATAGAACCAGCTGGGCCCAGGGGGCTGCCAAGTCAAAGGAAAGACGTAGGTAATACCAGACCTTGGCCCGCAAAGGGAGCAGGCCACAGTCACGACAAAGCACCTGCATCGGGATGCCAGGTGGGGCCATCAAAATTGCCCGTGCCACCCCCGCCTGGAATTTCTCCAAATCCCTCAGCTTACTCAGGGCCCAAAAAAGGGCCCCGTACAACAACTGGGGTACCAATAATACAGCATACACCATCCATAAATGAGGTACATATGTGACCTGGGGGGAATCCCTCAATGTAAGACAGAGTAATTAGGAGGGTAAAGGGAGATAACTAATAAAGGACCTTCCTGTATTGAAAGGCATGCATTAGAAAGGTGGCAAGTTTCTTGATAACGTCATTTTTAGCACAGTTAAGAATCAAAGCCAGCAGAGTATGGTCAGATCTGCCTGGATGGGCCTCTATGATAGATGTCAAGTATTCCGTCCGCAAATGGTCATACAAATGGCAGCGGAGAATGATATGCGCTACAGACTTAATCTAGCACAGCAAATCAGCTGCTTTGCCCTTCCAGAAATGGGAGCAGCTAAGTAATTTGTAACTTGCCCTAGTCCGGAATCCACATAATATAGTCTCGGATATGAGGAAATAGGCCCACCTCCCCAATCTCCAGTTGCCGCCCCATGTCCTTTGAACGGGTCAAAATCTCCCCTTTTAGTGAATCTGGATGCTTGTGAAATAGATATTCTGGGGAGAGACCCAACTGCCTAAGTTGCAATTCGATTTTCTCTGACCACTGAGTGACAAAAGGGTCCTTCGCCAGATCCTTCAGAAGTGGGGATGCCTGACCAGATTGAACCTTAAGCCAGAATTTCAAGGCAGACTCATTGGCAGCCTGAGACCAGGGCACCTGACCCAGTTCAGATCGAATTGATGCCAATGGGGTGCCCCGTGGGGCACCTACAAGCTTCCTGAGGAACCTAGATTGTATTTTATCCACCAGTGTAGAGCAAAAAGGGGCCCACAATTCGGCCCCATAAAACAATTGGGACTGAATCTTACTAGTATATACCTGAAGGGCAGGAAGGACCGCAGATCTTCCTCAGGGTAGAAAGGGAATACAGAGTATCAGCCACCCCGCACCCCAGCCCCAAGGTCTCCACCTGTGTTGAAGAAGTGTCCATAGCGCGCCGAGAGCTAGTTGACGACAAAGCGGAGCCTCCCATAGAAGTCGGTAGAAAATCCTCCATGGTGGACTGGCAGCCGTGAGTCTGGGAACGAGTTTTCACACCGTCCCTCTTACACCTCTTGACCACGGCTACCAGGCACGACAGCATCACAGGTGTTGAAAGAGTCCCGTCCCGCTGCTCACAGGTATGAAGAGTCACGCTGAACGGGACCACACTGGGGTTGGGGGGTTACCCAGATGTCACAGGAGAAGGTGGCTGAATCCAACTACACCCCCTCGATCCCTATCCCTCCTCAGGTCCTGCCGCCATAGACTTGCACTGTCTTTAAGGTAGCTGCCAGGGGAACTCCGGGCCCGTGTTGCCTTCAGGACCTCAGGCTACAGCCTTCCTCCTGGTGTGGTGAGTCCCTCCCTTGGCCCAAACCTCTCGCGTCAGGTGACTGCCTTCCTGGGCTTCCTTCTGAAGCCCACTCCAAGATATGCTGAAGGCTGGGGAGTGGGGGTTTCAGCAGCAGTGGCGAGGTGGTTGTACTTCTAAGCCCCATAAACTTGCAATGTCCCAGCTTGGCTGTAGTTCTTGGAAGCTGGTCTTCTCCTTGTCTAGGAGTTTCTTTCCAGTCAGGCTCCTCTACAACTCCTCGTTTGTCCTGAGCCTTCAGGCTTGGCAGTTTAGATCCAGGTTCTCCCTGGAATCAGCAACAGGCCTCCTCTGCCTTGCAAACTCAAGGATAACCGTCAGCTACAGCAGAGAGGTCCTTCCTCTTGAGTTTATGTGCTGCTTTTTGCTGAAGAGCAGGTGTGTACTGAGTGGATGTTCCCAAAGAATGATTTAGTGTAGGGCTTAAGCATTCCTTAATCCAGTCATTGCTCCCTAGAAGTATTTTCCAAGTGCTGGGTTCCAGTGCTTTCTCCAAGTTCTCCTTCTCTTCAACACCCCAGGGAAGTGAGCTGGTGAGCCAACAACTCCTTGCTGGGATCCACTTACGAAGGGGAAGAGGAAGTGCCTGGAACTTCCTGTCCTGCCCCACAGCTCCTGGAGCAAGCTCTAATTGGCCAAGGCCGAAGTCTCCATCGCAGCAGGGCAGGTGTTGCCTGTGGACCAGCCTATCGGATGTTTGTACAGCTATGTTGCTCATCTGTGGCTAATCCCCTATTCCTCCTATGTGTATTATTGGAAGAATAACCAACAATCAAAGGAGAAGCTCCTGGTTTGGGGCAACCTTTTGCATATCTAGCTCAAAAATTCTGTCTATGCTGATATTCTGACTTCTTGTGCTTACTACAATAGGGCTGTGTGGGTAGAAGAGGAGACTGCATCCCTAGTGTATTTGATTAATTTCATTTGTTGTGCAGTTTCACTAACACTCTTACCTTGAAAATCCTTTTTAATAAATGCTTGTTCCCCCTTTCAATACTTGGGGCTCAAGGCCTCAATTGAGGCATGTTCTGGGTGACCCCCCTCCCCAGATACTGTTTGCTCTGGGAAGGCAGATGCCTCTGGGCTTAAGGGAACTGTCTTAGTCCTAGTCCTAGTTCTAGTCTTCACCTATAAAGCTCTTCACAACCTCGCTCCCCCCTACCTCTCTGCACTTATCGCCCTCCATACTCCAGCCCATGCACTTCGCTCCTCCTATGTCCTTTCTCTCACCCTTCCAAGCCTTCCCTGCTCCCCTAAGCGCCTTCATCCCTTCTCACTTGCTGTCCCCCATGCCTGGAACT
>QEPC01010989.1:1532439-1561409 GCA_003113815.1 Sphenodon punctatus | reverse complement strand
ACATGGACCTGCCTGCTGTCATTCTCATCGTAACCAAGCCAAGTACGTGCACTTGAGACCTCGCATCTTCATGAATGTTAGACCCCTTGTCTCTCCCTCTGTTCCCCTTCCTATGTCTCTCCCCCAGCTCCTGTCTCTCAGATTGTAAGCCCTAGGGGCAGGGACCATGTCTATTTTATTACTTTGTAAAGTGCCAGGTACACTGCTGGCGCTATATAAATGTTTCTTAATAAAATAATAATAATAATAATAATAATAATAATAACAATAACTGGAAACCGCCATTCCAGACCCTTTCCCCGGGGGTGGGGGTGGTCCTTCTGTCCCTCCCTTTCTATCGAACTTACAGTCCCTTGGTACCTGTGGCTGGGCCCCAATGATCAGGGTCCCCTTGGCTTGGAGTTTGGTCCTGTCTGGATTCTCCAACTGTTTCTCCTGGCTACCCCTCTGGCCTAGGGTTCCTCTGCAGTCCTGGAGGTGAGGCATGCCCATTTCCACAGAGTGGCTTGTGGCGCTCCCCTCTGGGGTGTCCCCTCTCAGTCTGGTGCCTCCTCTGGATCAGGCTCCCACCAGCTTTTAGTTTCCCCACTGCATGGCCACCATGCCCCCCCTCTTGCCAGGTGGTTCCCAGCTGATGCTATAGTGGTTGTGGGGAGATGACATCATGATCCTCAATGCCAGGCTTCCTTCCTTCCACACTCATATTTAGCACATTACCTCAGAAACCTCAAAAGCAAGGGTTATTTTACAGTCAAATATTGGTTAAATAATTTGCCTTCATAGACCAATCCAGAAGCATTTTGAGAGGGTTTGTGTACTTGCTGCTTGTCTGTGCCACCTGGAGACACCATCAGTAGAGCTGAAAAGGATAGCAAAAAAATCATCCCTGGTTCATATTCGGTATTCTGGATAGTTTGGCAGTTATTCAATAACTATCACAGTGGTTAACTGATAGTTAACTACTGGAATACCAGATGTTACCATTTACCAAATTAGTATTTATCATTTACTGCACTACTGCATACCCAAACCAATCTGGATAGAGGGAGGAAGTAAAAGAAGACTCTGCAAATAGGCTGTGAATCTCTCTCCCGGCAGAGGCCCGATTGGCCTCGGACCTCCCTTCCTTTCGACGATCATGTAAGACCTTGCTGTTCTACCAGGCTTTTGGTGGGGGAGACGGGTGATGGGGGGGGGGGTAGAGGGTTAGGGCAGGTAGGTTTCTGTCTATATTCTTTTTTAACTTTTCCCATTGTTGTTATAAAATTGTTTTAATGTATGTTTTTATTTTATATTGTTCGACATCATATATTTATATATTATTAGCTGCCCCGAGTTGCCTGTGGCAGGAAGGGTGGGATAAAAATTCTTAAAATAAAAATAAATAAATAAATGCAGTAAGTATTAACCGGAGAGCTGTTGCATACTGAACTAGATATCGGATTGTAGCAGCTGCCAGGACACAGTCCTCCTTATAAATTAGCAGCACTTGTGTATAGGGAATTGGCAAGACAGCTTCCACACAATGTCTCCCCTCAGTCAATTCACAACGGGTAACTCTGGTTGGCTTGGGGTGTCAGTTTGCTCACTGGCCTCCCTTCTACCCCTCACAGACAGTCCTGTACCTCCCTTTATAGGGGCTTGTCCCACAAAAAAGTGGGTTCCCAACTTCCCAGGAGTGTCCTCCCCAGAGCAGCTCACACCCAGTCAAGCCAAGCTCTCCCCTGTACACCACAACTCGAGCAGAACCCACGTGGTGTTCCAGAGCTTTGTCTCCTGGTTGAGTTCGCTGGATGTGTGCTTTACATAGCAAGGCTTCCCTTCAGCCTTGGATTCAGTTTTACTCCAGCCTAGTGGCAACTGTTTACTTCACAGCTCCACTCTCCACAACACTTTCCCCAACTCTCCTCACAACATTCCTTGTCCCTGAGGATTCTGGGCTTTATACTGCCTCTTAGCTCAGATGTGCATCTCTTGACCCATTACTTCATAGTTTATGGTCTTAAAGGGCCAGTGCTCTAATTTCCTTAGCTCATTCTCAAGGTACTGATCCTGCAAAGGATCATGGCTATCTCACACGGATATTCATTTCAGCCCAGGCTCTGGAATCCCTGAGTCCCATCTGTCCACTAAAGATACAGAGCCAGCCTTATGAATTTTGCAACCTTTGGCAGCAGGGATGGAGAACCCCCAGCCCTGACTCATGTGGGGACTTAATGGGAGCAGGGGATCCACTGGAGCAGGAGGGCCAGTGGCAGAGTGGGATCACAGGGGTGTGTAGTCCATTAGGCCCAGTCCAATGCTGTTTTGGTAGGCTGCTCCTGCCCTTTCCCCCTGCAGAATGCTCCAGCACCTGCCAAGCCCCACCTCCTCACTCTGGTCTCATACACACACACACAAGCTCCAACTCTGCAGCTCCCTGTCACAATGCACCCCACCCTCTGGGAGCCCAAATGTCCCATCTCCTCTCACCCCAGTGAGCCCACCACCCCCATCTACACACCCTGTTGACCGCCACCCCTTCAGCACCACAACTCTGCCCCCCTGCATCCTGGTACTGTTGGCTTTTCTGACCCACCACACATGCCTGCCCTTGAGTGGCAGATGTAAGGGGTAGAATCAATTTTGCCAGCCTTGTACTGGCATGAGTGTCAGACACTACTGGTCTCAAACCCACGCCATCAGGAGTCAGACAGGCTGAAACAGGCTGTAGAGATAGCAAATGTAGCTCTGGAGCTAAGGTGGCCAGGTGACTGGTAGAAGGCAGCTAGTTGGCTGCCACTGACTGTATAGCTTCCTTTTCCTGTCCCAAGTTTCTGGGCTCATCAGGCTTTCTCTTTGGGCCCACTTTTTTCTGCTTGTTCCTGGACTTCATTTTTCTCTACCCAACTGGTTTACTTCCTCCATTACCGGCATATTCTTCCTATCTAACCCTTCCATTTTATGGAATGATTTCCCGATTCTCAACCCTGCTTGGCTTCCGACCATGTCTCCTAGCTTGCTCCTTGGTGTAGAAGACCAGTAGACTCTACAGTAATGACCAAGCCTGGCTGTCCCTGTGATCACAAACTTGCCTGCTCTCTCCACCCCTCCCCGACTCTTTGCGGTCTGCTCAAGTGCCCGTCCCCACCTGCCTGATTGTCCCCCCAGTCTTTACAAGGTCAACAAGCTCCTCGAAGAAACTGGTTGGAGAAGCTCAGCTCCCAGCCCTGCCTTGACTCAACCATTCTGTGCCTCTGCTTTAGCTCCTTGTCCCCAGCCCCTGCCGCCTGGTCTCCAGCCCTGCTCTGTTCCAAGCCTTTGCCTCCAGCCCTGCCCTGTTCCAGTCACTTGCTTTGTTTACACTCTTTCCAGCTTTGTCCTGGATCCCAGTCCCAATCCTGGCCCCATGCTCCCAACCCAGCCCATCTCCTGGATATTTCGCACCTTATATCCTTGACACCTGCCAATTTCTGTGCCCTGTGACCCCTTCCCTGTTTCAGCCAGCCACTACCCTGAGTAATGGATATTACAGCTTCAGAATTGTCTGATGGCCACCACCTTTCGCTTTCTTAATAGGGACCGAAGTGAGGAACTACAGAGCTGCAAACATGCGTCTCTACAGCTTGAGATAAAGAACTCATCTCCGGTCCAGGAGGGCTACCCACATTTTCAGTGAGCAGGCATAATAAAAAAATGTCATGCTGCATGTGTACATGTTACTATCACGCTTCTAAATAATGGCACCGAACACACTCACACACACACTTGATGTGCAGGATACATGGCTACAAGTTTCAGCCTAGAAGATGGTGATGCGTATGATTTTGTAACATTTGAAATGCTGTCCATACTTAACATTCACTAACCGAGTCATTCCCATGTCCTCCATGAGTCATCATAGCGTGACATAGCTGTACAACTTGTGTGGTTACATAACATATAATTTGTACATAATTTTAAATAAAAGCTAGACCAACTATTACAGATTTACATTGGCTCTGTGTCAACAACAATAAGAGTAGAAATCATTATGGGAAGGGAAAAAATCCAAAGACCAGACTATCAGCAAATGCTGGCTCTGAAGGCAGGTGCAGGCTAATGGTGCCAAACTGATAATAAATAAGGCCTTCAATCAGGGGGTTTGTACTTTCCATATCCACAGATATGAGAGCCCTGCATTTATGACAGTGCTGTGGCGCTCCGTCCATCTACCTTTTTGACTCGCCTTTCCAGTAATCCTGCATCTTGCACATGCACAACAAACAAAAACATGTATTGTACATATGCAAGATGGCAGCGTCTTGCTGTTCAGAAGCCGGAGCAAGACAGGTGACATCTTGTGCATATGCAACAAAAACATTTATTGCACATTGACAAGGTGGCAGGAGAAACCAATCCAGATCTCCAGCGGAATGAAACTGGATTGCATTTGGTCCATGTTTCATCAGACCCAGATCAGCAGATCCATCAGAGATGTAATCTGCCTAGATAATTCATTTCAGGTCTGCCCCAGGTACACATTAGATGTTACTAAAACTCTGTAATGCAAGATCTCTGAGAATTATGTTAAATTATAACGGATGTAGAAGCACAAGTCTCAAATGTAGGACTTGGACCTGAAATACCAGGGTTCAAATCCCATCTTAACTGTGAAGTTGTTTGGTAGCCTGGGGCAAGTCACTATCTCTGTAAAATTAGAATAATTTAAGAACATAAGAAGTGCCATACTGGGTCAGACCAACAGTCCATCGAGCCCAGCATCCCGTCTCGGACAGTGGCCAATCACGGGGGCCTGGGAGAAGCACCCAACAGGTCACCATGTTATCCATTCCCTGTGGCTCATCCCCAGGCTCCCGACAGTAAAGGGTTTTGTTCCCCAATCCTGTCTGGCTACTAGCTGCTAATGGAACTGTCTTCCAGAAACTTGTCCAAACCTCTTTTAAACTCAGCTATAGTACTGGCCCTTACCACAGCCTCTGGCAGTAGATTCCACAACCCAATTATACGCTGAGTGAAAAAATATTTTCTTTTATTTGTTTTAAACTTGCCACCCATGAGTTTCATGGAGTGTCCCCTAGTTCTAGTACTAGCTGAGAGGGTAAATAACTGCTCCTTGTTTATTAGTTCCACACCACTCATGATTTTATAGACCTCTATCATATCTCCTCTCAGTCGTCTCTTCTCCAAACTGAAGAGCCCCAACCTACCAAGCCTCTCCTCATACGGGAGCCCTTCCATGCCCTTGATCATTTTTGTTGCCCTTCTCTGTACCTTTTCTAGTTCAGCTATGTCTTTTTTGAGATGGGGCGACCAGAACTGCACACAATATTCGAGGTGCGGTCGCACCATTGATTTGTATAGAGGCATTATGACATCCTCAGTTTTATTCTCTATCCCCTTCCGAATAATTCCTAACATTCTGTTTGCTTTTTTGACTGCTGCTGCACACTGCGCTGTAGATTTCATTGTATTGTCCACAACCACCCCCAGATCCTTTTCCTGAGTGGTAACTCCTAGCTTAGTACCCAGCATTGTGTACGCATAGTTTGGATTATTTTTCCCTACGTGCATCACTTTGTACTTGTCCACATTAAATCTCATTTGCCATTTAGATGCTCTTGCACCCAGTGTTGTAAGATCCCGTTGTAGTTCCTCACAGTCTGCTCATGTTTTAATTACCTTGAATAACTTGGTGTTGTCTGCAAATTTGATCACTTCAGTCTTAACACTCTTTTCCAAATCATTAATGAATACATTAAACAGCACCGGTCCCAATACAGATCCCTGAGGCACACCACTTTTTACATCTCTCCATTGTGAAAACACCATTTAGTCCTACCCTTTGCTTTCTATCTTTTAACCAGTTTCTGATCCATAGTAAGACACTACCTCCTGTCCCATGACTTTTTAATTTTCTCAAGAGTCTCTCATGAGGGACCACAGGGCTGTTGTGAGGATGAATTAGAAAAGGATTGCAAAGCAATTTGAACTCAAGTGCTATAGAAATTAATTACTGAGATCCAGGGTTTCAAAGATCAACCCCCTCTAATTTTGGGCTATCAGTGGCACCATGGTCCCCAAGCTCTCGGGCCTGTGTTCCCCCTATTGTGGTAGAGAGTGAAATGGATGCAGAAGAGTAGAAGCAAACAGTAGGAAGAAGACAGAGGAAAGGAGCTCTCTAGTCAGGTGGCAAGCGGTGCCTGCGTGGAGGCAGCAAGGAGGGAGGAAAGGAAAATTGGTTGCAAGAAAGGGCTTGGGAAAGAGGGCATGTGCAGGTGGCTGACTCTGAGAGGCCTTGCCATGGTTGGGACCATGGGCACCATAGAATTAGGGATGTGGCTTCCAAATGTTAAGTGTATTCCTGATCTGGAACCTTTACTGTCCCTGCTAAGGTTTCACAAGTTAGAAAAAATATTTGATAGCTGGAAATCAATGGCTACTTTGGTAAATCATACCAAAGTATAATTTACCAAGTAAAACTCTGAGTTTGTCCCATTAATAATACAGATAACAAAATTAATGTTATTTAAAGAACTCATTATGCCCCATTATCTCTCCCACAAGCTCATTGCTATGAGGAAACTAGTATTTTCAGTATCACCCATGGCAAGTTAAATGCAGAATTCCCATTACCAGCCAAGAAAGAAGAAATTACTGTGATTTAATGCCCCTTGTCTTTTCCACACAAATGGGATGGAACTATCAGTATCTGATTAATCCAATAATGCCATAATTGGCGATATCGGATTAATCCAATAATACCGATAATATTGGTATCGGTATATCGGGTTTTTAACATTGCCGATTTTTCGAATCTTTAACATTGTGGTCATTTTAAAAATGGCTGCAGTTTAGCTAGTCCCATCCCTACAAATCAGTAACTGAGTTGCATTATAACCGGGGGGGTAAAACAAGGGGGATATGAGAGGAAAATTGTCCCCCACTGAGCTTAGTTTATCCTCTACAGCCTCCATGGCAGTGCCGTGGCCAATGCTGCAAGGATCACACAGGCAAAATTCAGGAAACAATTAACCTCTGCATTAGAGCTACAAAGGGTACTAAAATTAGTGCCCCGTGGGTAATGCCCACATTTTGGGGCATCCCGTTGCGCACCTGACAGGCTTCCTAAGGACCCATTGGGTGCCCAATGCCCCAAAATGTGATCATTACTCTGAGAAACTGAACAGCCCCAGGCGGGAGTGCTGCAGAGTCGGCTTGATGACACTCCAGCCAGGGCTTATCAGTTTCAAAGGCTGACACTGCTTCCCCCACCCCCACAGCACCCTTCAGGTGAGACACGGTGCAGGGGGAAGCAGCCTTTGAAAATAATAGGCCCCAGCCAGAACCACTGTGGAGCTGCAGCCTGGGACCGGTCACTTTCTAGACTGGGACGTGTCACTTTCCCAGCTGTGGCTTGTCACTTTCAAAGGCCAGTGATGCGTTCAAGCAGTCCGTCAGGTCCCATTCAGGCATCAAGGGGGACTGAATGGGCCAGGGTCAATTTGAGCAGCCAGATTCGTTGGGTACCCAATACTCTGCTCCTTGCTAGCACTTGAATTTCCTGGAAGGCTAGAGGACTAGGCAAAGCCACAGTTATTGGGGTGGTGTGTGTGTGTGTCAAAGGTCAGGTCCTTGGGGGACCAAAAATGAGGCCACTTTCAGACATGCGGCGATCGGCCGATCTGAAAGCTCCCTCCCCCCCCACCCCCCGCAGCTTTGCAGCAGGGATGCAGAGCAGGAAATCTAGCTCTGCATCCCTGCGTGTCTCTTCCAGCAAATCCACGTGGGGAGGGGGGGCTTTCAGACCGGCCGATCTCTGCACATATTCAGGCTGTGTATTCCCCCGCAGCCCAAATATGCGGGGGGGGGGGGGATGTCTGAAAGTGGCCTAAGAAGCTGCCCTCCCTTCTTCATTTTAGATTACTGTTATTCCATCAGATATAGCTTTACTGTTTAATAAATGCACATTTCCAATAAGAAGATTTCATATCTACAATTACAACCTCAGTTCATCCACGCAGCAAGCCAGTGACAAAATTTCCATTGATTTTAATGGTGGAAGTGAGAGCACATTTAATTCCCAAGTCTGCAAACACTTGCCTTATGCATTATAGTAACTGGAACTATCCACAGCACATTACCTTAAACTCATAAAGGGAGTCTCTTTTCAGGATTGGGTCTTTAATTTTCACCGAGACCGCCCTCTTCACTCCTAGCCTCATGGGAAACCAGACCTCTTTCCACTGGCAGTTCCTTAATAATTTCTTGCCCTTTGCCTAGTTCCTCATCTGTAGAGTGCGAGCCAGCCTCCTGGGTTAAATTCCAGTGGCAAATACAATACATGTATTTTCTCAGGTGGTGTCAGGGTCACGTATCTAGACTTTGCTGAAGAGACTCTCTCAGATATTTGACTGCTGGGCCACCACTAAATGCTTTGAAACTTAAAATCCATAACAGATTTCCCTTCCTTTCTGATACAGCTGTAACATGTCTTGCTCTGTTGCAGAGCTGATGGTCTGTGGCTTATCCCCTTTCCCATGATTTATGAGCATCTTTTCCCTCTTCCTTCACCATCTTTCCTCAGGTTTCTTTGAAGATATAAAAGGTGAGAGGGATTCAAGCCAGCCTTTAAATCCCAAACCAGCTTTACTCAGATGTAACCAGAACTGAAGTATTACGGTGTTTCCCAGATCTTCTGCTTTGCTCTTAAGTCACATTTATTTCCAAGTTTTGTTTGCTACATTCAACATGGAAAAGAATTAGAAACCTGGGGAAAGACCCAGCCACAGAAGTTTCCTTCTTCCTTAAAAAAGAACTTCCCCGCAAATAACTGCCCTCTGCCATGCTAAACGGTGGTGGGGTGATTGTTGCTTTCCCCCCCCCCCAAGCTTCTAGAGGGCGAGCGGGACTGTTTGAAAACAGCAGGCGCTGCGAAGTGCAGCGTCTGCTTGCATGATGCCGCTGGAGCGGTCGGCGAGGGTTGCCCTTGGCAACCCCCCGACCGCACGAAAAAGAGGAAGCCCTGATTGGCTGCCTGAAGCCATGTGAGTGACTAGCAGCAGAGTTTCGCGTTCCCCACTCAGTCCAGGACGAGCGGGGAATGGAGCAGCAAGCGGCAGCAACCTCGCGCACAGCGGATCAATTCAGGGCACAGCGAGGTTTTTTCCTCAGCAAAGCAGGAGAGGCTGTCAGCAGCGGACGTGCTGGTGCTGAGATGGGGTGAACCAGAAAGCGAGGCCCCAAGGCAGAAGTGGCAAGTCGGGCTGGGAGTGAGGCCCAGCCTGAATTTCAGAGGGGGGGTGGATGAAGGCCAGGGCAGCGGGGAGTCGCAAGCCCTGGGCAGTAAGGAGCAGCCGGGGAAGAGGGGCAAGAGGGTGGCAAGTACAGCCCCTCCCCCCCATCGGGAGTGGGGACGGCGCTCGAGCGCCTCGCTGCCTGTGAGGCCTTACTCTTCGGTGCTGGGTCCAGCACCTCAGCGGGGGCCCCTCCCCCACCAGAGGAAAGGGCAATGGAAGATGGGGGACCGGTGCCACAGGCACGGCCCGATGTGGGCAACTGCTATGGTGGTGTGGGCGTGGCCGGGATAGGGTTGCCCCCCCACCCCCAGTGATGCAGGCCCTGGGCAGGGCATTTGCCCCAGGAGTTTTGCGTGATGGTATAGGAGGGCCAAGAGGCAGAGGGTCTGAGGAGGTGGGAGCTGCTCCCCTCAGGCATGAAACCAGGCCCATTGTCACCCCCGTCTGCTTTACGGATGAGGCCCCCACGGCACACAGGCGGAGAGGAGAAGGGGATGGTGACTGCCCTCAGGCCCCTGCAGGCCCCCTTCCCCCGCAGCAAGGTGAAGGGGGGAGTCAACCGGGAGGCAGGGGAGAGATTGAAGCTGCCCACGCCCCGCACGGGGGTCCTCCTCCATCCCAGTCTGATTACAGGCCGCTCGGGAGTCACGAGACAGAGGGAGCAAAGTTCGATGACCCGCACATCCTGGCGAAACTCGCAGCGATTGAGCAGGCGCTGGCAGCTAGGAGCGGTAGTGAGACAGCATCAAGACAGAACCCCATGGAGGGGGCAGATATGTGGCCATTGGGATACGGGACATTGCCTGGCCATGACCCAGTACAAGGTGCCTGGGGTTTGAGGGGGAATATGCCCCCTTTTTCCCAACATGCCCCTACGGGGGCAACTTCGAGTACAACTGACATGGCGTATGGTAATGCCGGGGGCGGCAGGCAGGCAGGGAATTGGGGCGGAGCTGGGCTCAGACTCCCACTGGCTAACAAGCCCCCGCAGTACTTGTGGTGGAATGGGGGCTGGGTACAGGTGGTCACCCCTGCTGTCCCGGGAGTAGGCACAGCTGTAGCGCCACACCCCTCGGGGCAAGGGGGAATGGGACCAGGAAATATGGGCACACCAATGGGCGCGTCGTAGTCCCAGCAGGCACTCCAGATTTGGACCCAAGGATCCCTGGGGCAGGTGGGGCAATCTGGGGTGCTCCCTCGCCAGCCAGCCCCACTGGCAAGAGCTTATGCTGACTTATCCGCACCAATAGGCGAGCATCTGTTGCCCGCCACTTGAGAAAAAATGTGGAGAGGGGATTATGTGGATTTATTTGCCCTCCTCTTCAGTGATTCCATAGCGGATCCTGGGGAGGATGACGAGAAGAAAGAGAAAGAGAAGTACAAGAGGCCTAAGGCAGACAGGAATTGGGCCAACTGGACAGCGGCCTATGCAATTTACCATGGGGTCCAGTTGGAACTGTTTCCTGAGAAAGGAACGGTGCTCCTCAAATATGGGGAGATTATCCGCAGGGCCTATGAGACTGACCCCCCTGGGGCATGGCTCAGATACGACGAAGCCTTCCAGCACTGGGCTTTGTTCACCCCGGGACTAAGGCGGGACACTCATGCACATGACCTGTGGTTAAACTGCATGAGCAATGCCACAGGTGCACCCAGAGCGGATAGTGGGCACCTCTTGGTGAAAGAGGGGGGTGTCGCTCTGGTCAACGACCCGGGCAGGGCCTGGGGGAAGCAGAGTACAGAGGGAACCGCCAGGCAGTGTGGGGTGTTTTCCCGCACGGGCCGATACCCCCATCTGTTGTGCAGGTTTCGGCATACCTGCTCATCCTGTGGGGGATTTCACGCCACTTCTGCTTGCCCCAGATCCAAGCCTGGCACTAAACCAAGGGGCGGCCCCGGTAATGGTGGAAAAGGAAATCCAGGGAGTGGGGGCATGGGAGGGGCAGGTAAGAGCCCCAACGCCAATTAGGGTGGAAAGGTTGGCGGGGGCCCTCTCCGCGCACCCCAATAGACAGGTGGTCAACTATGTGGTAGTGGGCTTTAAGGAAGGTTTTCAGATACCAGCAGGGGAAGTGAGACGGGGGAAAATTGTCCCCAACCTGAAGTCCGTAGTGGGGATGGAGGAAGTGGTAGAGCAGAAGATACAGAAGGAAGTGGATGAGGGTAGAGTTGCTGGACCATTTTCCTCCCCGCCGCTGCCCGGCATGTTTTTTTCTCCTTTGGGAGTGGTCCCAAAAATGGCCCCCAGGCAGTACCGCCTGATCCACCACTTGTCCTACCTGCAGGGTCACTCAGTGAATGACAGCATCCCCAGGGATTTGACATCGGTCCACTACGCATCGTTCGATGTGGCAGTGGCCTTGGTGAGGGATTTCGGGAGCGGGGCGTTACTTGCAAAATGCGATGTGAAGTCAGAATTCCATCTTTTGTCAGTACACCCTGATAGTTTCCCGCTCCTGGGTTTTCATTTTCAGGGGAGATTTTACTATGACAAGGCCATGCCAATGGGATGCTGTATTTCATGCTCTGCCTTCGAGCGCTTTAGCTCCCTTATAGAATGGGTGGTCTGGCGGTCTGCCGGGGGGGGTGTGCCATCACGAAATATCTTGATGACTTCCTCTTTATAGGGCAAGCAGGCATGAACCAGTGCGCACATATGGTGGACACCTTTCAGAAAAAGGCCGAGTATTTGGGCATCCCATTGGCAGATGAAAAGACTGACGGTCCCTGCACAGTCCTTACATATCTGGGCATAGAGCTGGATACTGTAGCCGGGGTGTCACGTCTGCCATTAGATAAGATTCAGGCATTGATTATCAAACTAACGGACTGTGCTGCGGCAGTGAAGATCACGGTTAGACAGCTCCAGTCACTAATAGGAAGTCTTAATTTTGCCTGTAGGGTCATAGCTCCGGGCAGGGCATTCATGTCCTGACTGTATAGTAAGTTCGCTGGTGCACCTTTACCCCACTACCACATAAGGGTGACCAGGGAAATGAAGGAGGACCTGGGGGTATGGCTCGAATTCTTGAAAGAATTCAACGGAGTTAGTGTGTGGCGGGACCGGCTCTTGCTGAAGGCTGACCTGCAAGTTCATTCGGATGCAGCTGGCTCCCTTGGGTTTGGGATATATTTTAGACAGAAGTGGTGTTCAGCCAGGTGGCCCCATGATTGGATCGCCGCAGTTCCCCGGAAGGCCTAGTAGCGTGCTGAAGCCGGCAGCCACAGCCAGCGCTGAAGCCTCCGGACCGCCGCCGCCGCCCGGATCTCAAGGTAGGAGGCAATCCCTGGGTGGGGAGGGTGATCCCTGGAGTGGGGGGGGTGTTAAACCACCCCCCCACCCCAGGGATCAGTACAGTACTGGTACACTTACCTGCTGGCTGCTGGTGCTGGCTCTGGGTCACCGGCAGCGGCCTGGAGCCCGCACTAGGGGGACTTAGGGGAATTTTTTTGTTATTTAAATCCAGGCTGGGCAGGGTGGGTGGGGGGTGTCCCCCCTTCCACCCACACAGCCTGGACTCGGGGAGGGAAAGTGTTTCAGGTTTTTTGTGTTTGTTTTTTTTTACATTGCGGCCATTCATTTGAATGGCTGCAATGTAAAAAATCCGGTACGGGGGGGAATCCGGTAAACGGGCCGGATTACCGGGTTAATCCAATACTGCCGGTACACCAAAATACTGGCAGTATCGGATACCGGATGATCGGGTAGTACCACCCCTAATAGCCAAGCAGTGGTACACATAATAAACGCACTATCATCACGTTCCCAACGGGTCATGGGCCTTGTCCGGGCTATGGTCATGACTTGTCTCTGCCACAATATTTTATTTCATGCCAAGCACGTTCCAGGACTCGAGAACGAGATTGCTGATGCTCTTTCTCGATTCCAGATGGAGCATTTTCGTTTATTGGCACCCCAGGCCAGCCAGTTTCCGGAGTCCCTGCCGGTGTCCATGTGGAACCTTGGATTGTAGAGCTCTGCTCCGCCGTACAGGACTCCCTGGCTGCTTGGACCTGAGCTGCCTATTCCAGTGCATTTCAAGCTTTCCAGTGTTTTCGGGCACAGAGGGGATGGACCCTGGGTTTCCCGATCCACAAAGCACAGGTGTTACAGTTTGCCATGTCTTTGTGATGGGAAGGGCTGGTGGCAAGGACCATTGCCTGAAAATTGTCAGCACTTGGCTTTATGAGCCAGATGGCTGGTCACCCTCCGCCTGATAGGGGTTTCTTCGCCCGTAGATTGCTAGAGTCTTGGGCTAGAGAGCAGCTAAATACTCCGGATGGCAGGTAACCCATCACACACACACACACACCCTCTGTTAGTTAGAATAGTTGGTGTTCTACAGGAGGTTTGTTACAACAGGTTTGAAGAATGTATGTTTGGGGCATTGTTCAAGTTAGCATTTTGGGGGGCTTTTAGGGTTAGTGAATTAGTAGTTGAGTCAACCAGGGATGGGTCAGGCAGGGCATTGGCTACTGACGATACTGAATTTAGCAGGCAGGAGTTGACCCTGCGTATAAGAAGATCAAAAACAGATCAACGTGGAAGGGGGCACACAGTTAAGTTGGCTAGGTCAGGGGATCCCAAGTTATGCCCAATCTTAGCAACGCAGGATTATTTCAAAGTCAGGCCACCTACTGGGGGCGCATGTTTTTGTCACGAGAACGGGGTACCGGCCACCAGGCAGCAGTTCATGTCCGTGTTACGATTGGCGCTATCCAGGCTCCAATTACCATATATGGAATATAGGTCACATTCCTTTAGGATAGGGGCAGCCACGGTTGCAGCACAAATGGGGATGCCGGGCAGGGACATACAAGCTGTTGGCCGGTGGCAGTCACGTGCTTACCGCACTTATGTGCAAATGGAGCCGGCCTGCAACTCATGTTAACTATGTATTATGTTCCATTGGCAGAACAAGCCAGACGGAGGAATGTGACGATATGGATCTGCGGACATAGCCTGGTCCGGTGACTGCGGCGGCGAAGAAGAATACTCAGTGGGGAACCCAGCTGGGGCTATCAGAGATGGTTAACGTTTGCTGGCTGGGGCGAAGTGGGATGAAATGGCATCATTTGCTACCTGAGCTCACTCACCAGGCTCGGGCCAGCAAACCCGACATTTTGGTGATTCACCTTGGGGAAAACAATTTGGCAAAATTAAAAGGGGTGCAATTAGTTAGGAATAAGTAAAACGTATATGGCCAGGGGTGAGGGTAATTTGGACGGAGTTAGTGGAAAGGGTTAGTTGGGGCAAAGGGGTACCAGCAAAAAAGATTGACAAAGCAAGGAAGACAATTAATAGGGAAATTAGAAAATGGCTGATCGGGATTGGAGGTGAAACAATTGGGCATACCGGAATTACTCATAGGGAATTAGAACTATTTAGGAATGATGGTGTTCACCTGTCCCCGGCTAGTAATGAGGTGTACCTGCAAGAGTTACAAGCTAAGTTGTTGGCTTGTTTGGAATAGGTGTGGGGGCGATGGATCCGGCCGATAGGTATCGGCGGTTCCTGTGTGGCGAGGGTCCAGTATCAGTTCTGTTAGGGTAAGTAGAAATATGAGTCACCTCTGTAAGAGATGGGGAAGACACGCTTAACGTGATTACAGGGTAAGGCATGCGTGACGCTGTTTTCCCTGGGAAGGGGTGACTTGGAATGGTGGGAGGGCATTGTATGGCCCACCACCGAGAGACACCCTAGTCCTTATTCAAGTATGAAAGGACTAAGTCCCCATTGCCTTCGCACTAAGCGCCAACTATGGGGAGACGTTTTGTTTAGGGGAAGGTTATCAAGGGTACATTGAGACCTCCCCTGTGGTTTAATAGTTCATGTCTTATTGTTTGATACTGGACCCTGAATCGCAATAGGTGATGTCACCCCCTCACCTATTCAATTTGTATAATTGGATTCAATAAAGGGTGCGGCCATGTTAATTCCATATACTAAGTCCTGTCTTGTTCTTGGGGGGTGCGTCAACAATGTTGTTTGTTTGTGTTTGTATGTTTTTTTTGCCTAAAGTTCAGGATGTGCACGATTCAGCCTGGACAGGTGGGAGGATGGATAGATGGTGGCCCAAGGGGGATAGAAACAGAGGATATATGCTGCCAGAGGTGGGGAAATGGCAACTTGGGAGTCACATGTAGTTCTCCTGCACTTCAGTTGAGTCTCTCAGAAGAAATAGATGCTTAGAATTAGGATGTCCATTGGGCTCTCTCAGTGGGCTTTTTTACACACACGTTAAAGTTCTGGATTTTTCAATCTTCTGGGTTTACAGGTCCACAAGTAAGTTCTGGATTCATTTTTCACACACACACTGCCCTGAGGCAGTTCCTGGATGCATTCTTCACACAAACACTGCCCTGAGGCAGCCTAAAGTAACCGCAGCTGTAGTTGTGACAGGTTGCCATGGAAACCAAGTGACCACAGCTGCCTGGAGCAAAGCAGTTTACCAGGAGAACTTTTTACACACAAAAGTTCTGAGAGAAGTTCTATGCAGAAGTTCAAAGATCTGGATGCTTAAGATCTGGATGAATGGACATTTTTACACACATCTTAAAGTTCCGAATCTTTCAATCTTCTGGGTTTACAAGTCCACATGTAAGTTCTGGATTCATTTTTCACACACACACTACCTGGCCCCTGAGGCAGTTCCTGGACGCATTCTTCACACAAACACTGCCCGGAGGCAGCCTAAAGTAGCCACAGCTGTAGATGTGACAGGCTGCCATGGAAACCAAGTGACCACAGCTGCCTGGAGCAAAGCAGTTTACCAAGAGAACTTTTTACACACAAAGGTTCTGAGAGAAGTTCTATGCAGAAGTTCAAAGATCCAAATGTTTAAGATCTGGGTGAGTGATTTAGACACACAGAAAGTTCAAGATGTAACAGCAAACATCCAGGAGAAATGTAGTGATTTAGACACACAGAAAGTTCAAGATGTAACAGCAAACATCCAGGAGAAATGTGTGTGTAAAAACACCCAGTTCTGCCTCCTTCCAGCGCACCAACTAGTGCTTGGAGATGAAGCTTGTCTCTTCTGCCTCTTCTGTGTACCAGCAGTGGCTACTGAGCACTTGCAGCAGTTGCACGAATGCTAAGTGCCCAACACTGGCCAGCCCATGCCAGTGGGTGGCAGAGGCAGGAGAGATGAGTGGGGAGTGTGACAGTGAGAAAGCACACGAGTTGAGGCAAGAGCAGACAATGACCCTGGGATAGTGAGTGTGCGCGAGAGTTATTCTATTCTACAGGACTTTGTGTGCAACTCCATTTGTGACTGTGAGAAAGCATGTGCATGCAGGCTAGAATGATATTCTTGACTATGCAAAGAACTTGATGTGCCACTCTTCAAACTGATGACTTTGCCCACTCCTGTTATATGCAAAGAGGACAATGGGTAATTTCAGACATTACGATACCACGGTCAACTACAGTGAACCCCCTGTGGTGGCTGCGGTACCTAACGTCTGTAGTGCGTTCCGCCAGATGTTCACCATGGTGAACCTCCAGCGGGAAATTCATTGACCACGGTTCTGGACCTCCAGCCGCCTGGAGGTCCAAAACTGTGGTTAGCTGGACCACAGCCCAGAATCGGCGGAAAGTAACGTCTGTTACTCCGCCGATTCCGGACCGTGGCCCAGACCCTGATGCGGGATAGGGCACAGCGGCTGGATTGGCCACTGTGCCCGCCCATCTCCCGGAGGGCAGGCAGCCAGGGGAGCGTGGGGGGCGGGGCTGTGTGGCTGCACGTCGCGCCGCAAGTCGCGCCGCCCCTCCCCACCCCTTCCCCGATCCCCTGTAGGAATCAGCCAGCACGTCTAAAGGACGACCAGTCTGATTCCTCACCGGGATCCAAAACGGATCCTGGTGCATGGTTGGACGTGACGATTGCACATCTGAAATTACCCTGTGTTAGCCTTTCAGTGAGTAGACTACATCTTTAAAGATCTTCTGATAACTCAGTGTAAACAGCAGCAGCAGAATACACATGTCCAGTATAGGAGAGGCCTGTATATACAGAAAGAATTGATCCACTGCTGAATGAATGCTGTAAAAGCATCCCTAGTTGTCTTCAACCAACCAGCGTGGGAAGTCACTGTTGTCTATTCCCCTGATACAAGAACAGTCCCCAGTCATTCAGTATGAACACGCCAGTGTGGGGATGCAAGGCATCCGCTCTACCATCATGCACCTGCTTCCAAGCATCTTAAATTTCACAAGCTTTTGTTTTTATTGCCACCACTGAACCTCATGGATTTGTCTCCAAAGAACAGTTGACTTGGATTGTGGGATACATGATTGCAAATAATACCATTAGCTGCCAAGACGGGACTACAAGTAACAGAAACACTTCCACTGGGATCAAAAGAACCATGGGTAATTTGGCAATGCTTGGTCTGCCTTCACACAGATATTAGCTGCTGTAAGAAAGCCTCTCAAAAATGGGGTTGTCGCCACCAGGTCCAGATTGCAAACTGTTTCTCAGTAACAGGTAGGAATGGGCGAACAGAACCGAGTTTGAAAATTCGGTTCAGTTCAGTTCGGAAATTCGGTTCGGAAGTTCGGTTTGATCGACCGAACTATTCGAGTTCGGTACGAACTCCGAACTTCCGAACAAAGTTCAGAAATTCAAACCTCATTGAACTAAATGGAATATTATCTTTTAGGGATGGGTGAACAGAGCCGAGTTCAGAAATTCAGTTCGGTTTGGTTCGAAAATCGAGTTCAGTTCAGTCGACCGAACTGGTTGAGTTCGGTCCGAACTCCGAACTTCCAAACTGCATTCGCCCATCCCTAGTAACAGGATGCCTACCTCAACTAGTATTCCCTTTCTCTTCCTGCATATAGGAACTTGAATAGCTATTTATAGACACCCGGATTTTGTAGAACTCATTTGCTTCTCTCTGCTAACAACAAAAATGCTGGGTTTGTGTTTTAATTTTCTTTCTCCCATTTCATCACATGAAATTATAAAATGACTTTTTTTCTCCTTAAAAAAAAAAATGCAACAGTGTATAATACTTCAACATCCAACCCAATGGTGTTTCCCCCCCATGTGCCATGGTAGGTAGCTAGCATGATGAAGTAATTGTTGAAAGATTTGGGCATAAAATCACCCATAAGCTCAAGAGATAGCCATCAAGTTAATCACCACACCCAACAGAAGTTACTCTGAAATGGTGTGTGTATTACACAGCTCTTTGGAATCCAGAGAGTGTGGTTGCTGGATTGGTCCTGAGCAAAAGAGCAAAGGTGGAGACAAAGTTGTTTGAATAGTATCTCTTATTGGACCAGCTATTGTTGGTGGAAATGTGCAAGCTTTCAGACTTCACAGAACCTTCCTCAGGCAAGTAGGAGTCAGAACTGAAGATCTGAGCATAAATCAAAGTATTTTTCTCAAATCTTTAGTTCTGACTTCTACCTGCCTGAGGAGGAAGCCTGTGAGCTCTGAGAGTTTGCACATTTCCACCAATGATAGTTGGTCCAATAAAAGATATCATTCAAACTATTTTGTCTACAGCTCTTTTGAAATGGCTCAGATACAGTTCTAAAAGGAAAGAGACCTGCACTGAGAAATGTTATCCTTCAACAATAAGATCAAAAATGTGTGGTGAGAAGTTAGCTGGGTATAACCGTTTCCTGCCAATATACTTAACAACGCCTCAGGTGTTGGGTAGCAATACGGCTTGAATGGTTTACAACAGTGGTCCCTGTGAGGGGCAAGGGGCATCTGGGATGTGGGCAGATGTTGCAGGATTAGGGCACAGGGACAGAATGAAGGAAACAAAACAGGAAAAGGGGAAACAGGGCTGGAAAGACAAGAACAGAGCAGGGGGTCTGGAAACGAGTGCAAAGATCAAGTACAAGGAACTAAGTATAGTATAAGGAGCTGGGAGTATAGTATAAGGAACTAAGAACAAGTATAAGGAACTGGGAGCAAAGTAAGGGACACACCAAGAGCTAGGGGCAGGGCTGGAAGCAGGAAGTGAGATGAGGGAGAGAGAGTTGCTTGGTCTAGCTTCCTGCTGCCACCCACCAGGTTTATATGCTGCCTGGCAGCCAATCAGGAAGCTGGGAGGCATGGTAGGAGCTGGAGACAGACAGGAGGAGGGATGTGGACAGAGCAGTGGAGGCCCTTTGAGAAAGTGGCTGGGCCTAAAGCAAGGTGAAGCAGCTACAGGCCCAACTACTACTCTAGAAGTCCCAGGGATGAGGGTTCAAGATCTGAGTTCTGACAGCCCAAAACATTTTGCCTGTGTGACCCTAATTTTGACAATCCCGTGACTCTACATGCAACAAAGCCATGCAAAGTATATAAATATCAATCAGGTTTGCTTGCAACCCTATCTGCAAATGGCACAATTTAGAATCCTGTCTCACTCCCCACAATAGGGGAACCTCTGGTTACATATATGGAAGAATGTTTACCTCCAGGTAACGCGAGAGTTATTCTATTCTACAGGACTTTGTTTAGCTCAAGCAAATGCTGATCCACAAGAGCTGCATGGAATACACCATGTGGGAAAATATGAGCTATGGAGTTAGGTAAAGTTTTTGTAGTTTATGCCTTAAGTAGCACTAGATCTATCTATCAACAATAGCATGCCTGTCCAATATAAAAAGGCCTCCAACCAAAGCTATACTGGCTTGTGGTAATGACAACTCAAATACATTACAATTCCAGAATTATCAGAAGAGAAACAGGGAGGTTTTGTATTCTTTCTAGTTTCTATACTTGTCGCATGGAGAAACAAGTGCATTCCCTTGTGACTGGCAGGTCCATTCAATGGCTAGCTACTACTGGAGAAAAAACTAGCATTTCCCAGAGTTACATGAGACGAGGCTTGTCCTGGACACTTCAGAGGGAAGCATTTGAATCTGAACTGACAAGGTTAAGTATTCCTAATCATCAAGTGAAAAGTTTTAGTCAGTGCTGAGTTTTCAGATTTTTAACCTACTGAGCAGAGACTGAGCTGTGCCTCTTATTCCATGATTAATGGGTAAATAGAGTTGTGATCATCTCTGCTCTTTAAAGCCTATAAATTAACGTCTGTGCGGACACTGGCCTGGAAATCCCAAATGTGAAAAAATAGAAAGGATTAATAAAGGAAAAGTGGATGATTAAAAAGAAGAGTATAAAAAAATAAATTGCTAAGGGAACACTTAACTCTTCTGTTTGCCATTATGATACATAGGATTGAGCAATTTGGTATTTTATTTCTTGATCAACTTAATTCATTGAATCATAGGCCATTTTTAAATGAGCATGGCTGTGGGGGGCAGGTCTGTGCACTGAGTGGAGCACCTTCCGGTGGTGGTGGTGATTTAAACAGGGTGGGGATGGGTATGCGCGCCAGTCCTACCCACGCATGTTTTGGCCTGCCCCCACACATGACATCCTGGATTTTCCCCTGATTCTCCATACGTGGGCATGAGTGGGCGGTGTGTGGGTCACAGGAACATGCATGTCCCCCCCCACACACACACACACACTGACTTCAGATGGGTGCTCAGGTGGGCATGGGTATTGGTGGACCTGCATAGGCGTGACTTGTGTAAAAATGGCCATAGGCATGAGGGACTGGATGGCTCAAAGAATCAGCAAATGGACAGTAGTTATATCCTCAGATTATCACTGCATCACCAGTGGTCAACCGTATTTCCGGGTGGTCCAAGGCTGGAAGGGGATGTGGGGCAGACAGAGGGAGGGGGAAGCAGGGCCAGAAGGGTCAGCCAAAGTGGGAAGGTTGGGTCATAGCGAGCACATGGGCTGCTGGAGAGGAGTAAAGCCACCATGGGCAGGATGATCAGGGGAAAAAACAAATGGGAGACAAGCCACTGAAGGGAGGGGGCCTGACAGAGCAGAGTGGAGGTCACAAGAGATGAGGGTTGGGAAAGCTGGGCTCACCTGGGCAGGGCAGAGAGATAATGACTTGCCAAAGAAACCCCCAAAGTTAATCTAGACTAATCTAGGGTCTCCCAAGTCAAAATCCAACATCTTATCCACTACATTGGCTTTTGGTTAAGTTCCTTGCTCTGCCATCATCGAAATTTGAGGATGACTGTAAGAGAACAGAAAGGGTAACACGAAGAAGGCATAAACCAATGTGGCCTGAGACCATTTTGGAACTGAGGACTGCATATTCTGAGAAGATTCAGTATGAATAATTCTCAAGTCCTATTGACAGGGAAGGAGAAAAAAAAACTGGGATACAAAATTGTTGACCATTTAGCTAAATGTAAGTAACCATAATAGACCCATTAGCCAACTTATCTTTTAAAATTACTAAAATCATTGGGTAACAGGCACTGGGTCTTGGGGTAAGTGTCTGCAAAGTCAGCCCCTCAAGATCCAAACCCATCAGGGATCTTCAGTTCAAAGTGCTCTTTATTCTCCACCAACAGTTCTCTTTTACACACAGTCCCCAGAACAGAGTTCAGGGGTGCTTCTTCCTTAGGCCCCAGCTGGTGGCATAATCCCTCCCAGACAGGTATCAAGCCCCCCAACTCCATAGCCCCTCCAGGTACCTTCTGGCTTCACCTGTCCTGGTCAGGCACAGTCTCTCCTGCAACCAGGATACCTTTCTTCACTCCAGTATCTGGGTCAGGCTACCAGCTCAATCACACCCCCGTAGCCCTCAGGTAGAGCCTTTCCCCAGGCTCTGCTGGCCAGACATAGTCCCTCTGGAGCCAGCCTCAGAGGCAGAGCACTCCCGGGCTCCTGCCTCTCCCAACAACTTCCCTACTAAGCTCTAGGCTCAGCCTTTTAGCTTCTGGGCTGGCTCAGTCCTGCCCAGGACAGCTGTTCCTACTCAGGCCCTTGGTTACCCAGTTCTCGAGGTTAGCCTAGCTGAGGTGCATTAAGGTACTATGGTGCGCTGCCTCTGGGCCTCCATCTCCCAAGCCAGCACTACCACCTCTTAAAGGGCCAGGCTCAGGCACCCAGCCTGACCCTCCTACACACTCTATGTTAACAAGGCCTCCAGCTATCAGAGATTTGGAACAAAGGTTATAGGATGGGATAAGCTTTTTATCATCCAAAGAGGTCTTCAACATAAAATGTTTGCTAAGTACCAGCCTGAAGATGATTTCACTTCTCAGTTACCTGTTTAAATCGCCAACATACTTCAACAGTCCCTACTGAAGAGGGACTATTTTGTGATTTTGTGTGTTGTAACCCACCCAGAGCCCTCAGGATAGGATGGGATAGCAAATTTAAATGAATAATTAAATATTTGAAGGCTTTCCCTCATTCAGGAGTCACACAGAAAAGATCAGTGTTCAAGTCAAGGCGACCTCTCTCCTGGTTGCCTCCCAGGAAAAGCACTTGAAACATCAATAGGGAGATGATGGAACAACAAGAAACTAAGCAGAATGATAAGCTGGAGAGCTTATGTCTCTCTTTATGCGCTTAGAATATTGGGAGGAGGGTGTGTGTAAATGTACAAGAGGGTGGAGTTTATTCACTATAGGGCAGGGTTTGTCCTTCTGGCTGTTCAAAATGTTGGGAGGCATCAGTCACATGTAGTAGTGACTGAAAGCAGTCACTGTGATGGGCAACTGGTGGCTTAAATAAAATGACAGTTTATGTAAATTATATTATAGAGGTGTGGTCATGCCTCTATTAGTTGAGGTGAGACAGCGTTTTCATTGAATCTCCTTCTATCTATAACATGGGAGTTTTGAGTCACTTGACTTCTGGGTTGTGACTAAAATCTGTTGCAGCAGATTTCTACTTTACTGAGGGGTGTATCTGAATGTGAATGGTTTAGAAAATTAAAGTGCAATCCCGAGTAATTGCTACTGAATTTGCGGGGGGGGGAAGGTGTTTTTAATAAAAAGTTATCATTAATAAAAGAGACTGTTGAATGGAAGGGAAGAAATCCTTTTGTCATGCATGAGTGTTGCCTCCGTTCTGGGAACGTTGAATATATATCATGTTGAGGAAGAATGTGAACTGAGAGATCAAGTTGCTAGGAAAAAATAAATGCTGTTTTGCGAGAGAGAGGTTTGATGGGAGGAGATGTCGCCTTGAGGTGCTGGCATGTGGGGAAAGGTTGTGTACAGTTTTCTGCTGGGTTAGTATAGGAAGGGCTTCAAAAACCTAACAACATAGTTTAAACATCTGCTGAGTGAAGTTTACTTGACAGATGAGGTACACAGCAGAAAGTCATATACTGGTGTCTGGGGGTAAGGGAAGGCTATGTGGGGCATAGTCACACAGGGCTCTTTTAGACGAGCGGGTCGCCATTGCATGACCCGCTCGCGCGATGTTACAAAATCCTACAAGGCGGGATTACACGAGATGGAAGTAGGGGATCATGCGCATGGAAGGCAGTTGCGCATTGTTTGCCGACCATGAACTAAATACCTCATACATCGAGGTATTTAATTTGCGGTCGGCAAACAATGTGTGACCGCCTTCCATGTGCATGATCCCCTACTTCCGTCTTGTGTAATCCCGCCTTGCGGGATTTTGAAATATCATACAAACTGGTAGCGCAAAGGCGATCCACTCCTCTAAAAGCAGCCATACTCTTGAGTCAGGGTAATGGCTGTAAGACCCTTGAAGACTGCTATAATAAGCATTGTATTTATGATGCAACCTTGAAAATGTAATGGTAGTTACACAGTACCATGTTATGTCGCATATGCAAGAAAGTCTGCAGAACATCTATTTTTACAATGTAATTGTACTCCATCACTTCCCATCCAATGTATGGATTAATTTAACGAGTTAATCCATACGTAGAAAATATCATACTAACATTCACTTCTTAACTTCATATACATTGGGAAAATATCAACAGCCTGATTAACTCATAAAGGGATGTGAATAATAATTAATTAATTTGTTTAATATTGGAGTGTGTGAAGTGGTGTGATATGTTTTGTCATGACAGAATTGTCATGTTGTTGAAGGGTAAAAGGGAGTGATCATTTTGAGGGGAGAAGGACAGAGGGTGAAAATTAGTGATCTGATGTGGAAAAGTAATAATTTGAAAGTATAAAAATTAAGGTGCTCAGAGATTATTACATTGAGAGGATTTGAAAATATTAGGAATAATTAATTCACCTTAACTATGAATTTAAACCTTCGTTTTTAAAATGTTGGAATTAAGTAAGGATATTGCCCTTCTTGGCAGTCTGAGCAGCTACACCAAAGACAAAACAGGTATGCGTTTGAACTATCCTCTCATCATATTCAGTGGTCCTTCCAGTTGTGTTGAGCACACTAGCAGCCTGTGATGTGCTATACTTTTTATGAAAAGAAATACTGGGCTTCTAAATCCAGGGCCATCCCTTTCATCCCCAGCTTTAAATTCACACTCTGTTTCAAAATAGGAAATGTGACAGTGTAGAGAAGACAGCAAAAATGTATTTTGGAATTATGGGAAATTATATTGTCAAGGTTGGAGGGAAGCCAAAGTTGACCAGAAAAAGACAAAACTCTCTATACCATACCATTTAAACCTCAAACAAAAAGTTACAGCAACTACAGGATAACCAGGTCAGTGGCTGGATAGAACATGAAAGACATGACTTGCTACCTCCAAGATTTTGTTTTAATCTTGAACTGACCTAGGTCTATAAAATCCATGCCTAGAGGCAGAAAATGGTTTTGCTTTCATGAGCCTAAAAGAAAGGATTTCCCCCCTGGCAAAACATTTCTTCACTTCTTAGAATTTACCTTTAAAAGTTCCAGAATTTGACTTTTTTCTGCAAAATTCACAGCAAGCAAAACAAGTGGATTATATCCCTTCACATAAAAAAACCCAGATTCCTCTAATGGAGCCTGAAGAGTTCAATAGCTTTTGAAAATATTGTTAGCACTGTAGTGGCACCCAGACGCTCCAATTGGATACCAGGGTCCATTGTGCTAGGACCTAGAGACATATAATGAAGAGAGAACTGAAGAGAAGAAAAGCTCACATCTGGGTTAGATTCTTGACTGCTCTGTGGCCACTTCATAATCCTGGAAGGTGAAGAAATACCCTTCCATTTACACTTCCTCTGTTGCAAATGGTGAGTTCACTGCCTAGTATTCATCACTCACCAATCACAGTAGAGGAATAAAGGGGCAGAAGGAGGCATGGATAGTAAACTCCAGCTCTTTTGCTTTGACACAATAGTCCACAGAGGTGCAACTTGAGACACCATGGATGCAGCCACATGAGACGTTACCCTACTTTGACCAACTGTATTCCACTTTGGGCAACATTACCAAGTGATGCAGGGGCTTGCGTGACCAGCAGATGCCAGATGTTCACCCTGCTCTGGGCAACCTTGCTATGCCCTGTGTCCTCAAAAAAGGCCAGTGATGCAGGGTGAAGCAAGGTTGCTCAAAGTGGGATAAGGCTGCCCAAAGTAGGTCTTCTCGTGTGTTTGCCAGCCCAAAGTGTGGTGGTTGCAATTGCCTGCCAGAAAGCAGGCAGGGATAAGACCCGTGCCTGCTTGTGTGACTGTACCCCATAAAGCAGCTCTAATTTGCACTAAGGACCAGAGAAAGCTCCAGCCATGGCTAGAGTAACTTCCAGCTGTGGCCAGAGTTTTATAGTGCAATGGAGGTTTAAGGTACAGCTGAACCAAACAGTTAATTTATTATCCATGGTTAATATTCACTATTCTGAATAGTTTGGTGGTTATCCAGCCATTAACTGATTACAACAACAGCTAACCAGCAAACCAAATTATTGGATAATACTACAGTGGTTAACTGGTTTATCATATTACCATTACCATATTATTGCATGACCACGTAGTCAAATGTTACCGTTACTAATCTGAAACAAGGTCCGGAGAGGGGGAAAGGAATAAACAGGAAAGAAATTATGAGCAAATGGTAAACAGCAATACAGTCAAATGGCAATAAAGTAAAAGACACCCTGTGGTATTATGTGTATTGCAGTAAAATGGTTAACCAGTTAATCCGCTGAACAATAAACTGATACCGCTCAGTAGCCAGTCCTTGCCAGAGCAGGCTGGATACGGTGGTTCTGGCTGGATATTAAATAACGGTAGATATAACCTTTCCAGCTATAGTGTAAAAAAAAAGTTGACCCCTGCACATGTTCTTACACCCAGCAAACCTGTTGCTCAGTACATCAACTACATTCCAGGTCCCTGTGCCACTGGAGGGGAATTGTAACACTGAAGTGATAAATGGAGGTGAAGTTTTCACCCTGCTAATTAATTACAGAATGGGCAACAAGGAGAGAGAAAAGCCAACCACAGGCCAAACCTGGAATTTTATAAGTAAACTCTGCATTAAAAAGATAGAGAATTTTGTGAATTAAAATTCATCCTGGATATACTGAGAGAAATATATCTGCTTCTCTCAATAGCAATCTATTTTCTTGTGAGGCCCGCGTGTACCCATTGCCCACCCCCGTCCCAAAGTTCTGCATTACACATTTATTACCTATCAATGAAATTCAAGGTTAGATTCTGCCCTTACACTTTCAGAAATGCTGAAGGGTTGTGGAAGATTCAGGAGCTTCCAGAAACCCCAGGAAAAATTCTAGCTGCCCTGGATCTTTGCTACCTCATGTATGAAGATGGTACCACACAGTATAGCCCTGCACGTGGCAGGTATTGTCCGTGGGAAGGACGATGCCCTGTGTAGAAAAGCTTACACGTCATACAGGAGACCAGTGCCCAGGGTGCACTTTACATAAGGAAGGTCTGTGCTTCACAACAAATTTCTTGCCAACCCAATTTCAAGAACAAACACTCTTTCCTACGTTCACACAGACTTCTCAGAATCTGCCTCTTTCTAAATGAATGGCTATCAACAACCATGTTGCACTTATAGAGCAGCTGAAGACCTAAATGCAAAGTGTTCTCTACATACTAAGCAAGCTGTCCATAGGGAAATATTGTACTCACCATGCTCATGGGGAAACTGAGTGAGAGGGCCTGGTTTTCAGAAGTGAGAAGTTTACAGCTCTAGCCAGTTTTAAAATGACTTACCCAAGGCTGCACAAAAAGTCAGTGGCAAAGCTAGGAATTAGTCAGAGCTAGGAATTAGTGGCAAAGCTAGGAATTAGTCATGCTTTCTGTGCAGTATGTTGGCATCAAAAGCAGCAACTTTCAAACCGCTTACACTGGAGTTTTCCCAGTGAAATCAATGGCACTACTCCTGAGTAAATGGTTTGGGGACTGCAGCCTAAGAAATTTAATTACCATGCCAGCAATAGGGGACATACATGAGAGATGTCTTTATGCATGCTGAGTAACAAAAGGTATTAAAAAGTTTTTTCTTCAATAGCAACAGCGATTGAAACTTTAAAAACAAACAAAGCCACGTTGTTTCTTCTTGATGTTAAAAATAACACAAAAGGCCTAAATTTCTTTTGAAGACCCATGAGTCAGAGTCCTGGGGAACAAAGTGTCTACGCTTCCATCGAAGGAAAAGGAAGGAAGTTTCTGTTTCCGACAATAGCACATCAAACATTTCACAGGATCTCTCCGGCTATGTAAGAGTCCTTTCGACTTCAATAATGTTTTTGAAATGCTTAAACAGATGTGAAGAATAATAATAAAAGAGAGCATCGTTCCTTCCCATGGGTGGGAGAGAATGGACTTTATCAGCAAGGGCTCTGAAACTACTCTGAAGAGGGTTGTGACAATATATTTGAGTATTTACTTTGTAGATTTCCCGGCTACATACAGTACAGTGAAACGGACAATGGCATCTCAGGGAAGCACACTGACAATGATTACTCCTCCTTTGAAAAGAGAAGCGCATGTGTAGAGGAGAGATATGCCAAACCATTTTGAAAAGTAACCTCTTCCCTCTGCTTAGGCAGGTATCTTACTATCTCTTGCACCACCTACCTCTACTGATGGCATAAGCAGTTTGGACTACACCGTATTTCTCTCTCTGAACTATTCTTGGAGGCATTCAGCTCACAGAATTTCTCTTAAACTGTCATATAAAATATAGGTATGGGTAGGGACCTCAAGTTAAAGGCATTGCCTATTTCTGCCAGTTCATCTACACACAGAAATAAATTGATGCTAGTTCTACAAGAAGGGGGTGAGGGGGAATGACTGTTGGATAGACCAGTAAAACAGCTTTTCTTCAATCATGGCCTTTGGAGTGCATCAAGGGTCAGGCATTTGTGAATTCTTGTGGGGAAGGAGCTCCCTAAAAGAGTGCTCAGCAGAATTTGCAGAACCTTTGCAATGATTAAAAAAAAAACAACCTTCTCTCTCTCCCTCCACTATATAGCCAAAATAAGTAAAAATCTAGTATTTTTTCTTCTTCTCTGGAAAAATGAATTTAATAGATTTCTTCCATTAAAGATTATCACGCTTCCCACCCCTGTCCTCCCACCCAAGCTAGCTGTGTCCTTCAGAACTTTGCTCTGAAGGCTCCAATTCTCAGAGTTCTGTGCAGACACCAGGGCTGGTGGGTCCCCTAGGAAGGCAGGGGCAATGCCCCTTCTGGCCCCAGGACTCCCCCGGCTGGCTGGCCCTGACACAGAGAGAGGCGCAGCAGCAGGCGCTGGAAAAAAAAAAAAAAAAAAGCGGCTGCGCATGCCACGGTGAATGTTCGGAGCCACTTCAAAGAACCTGGTTTAGAGCAGCAACCTTCAGAAGGTTGCTGCTCTAAACCAGGTTCTTTGAAGTGGCTCCGAACATTCACCGTGGCATGCGCAGCCGCTTTTTTTTTTTTTTTTTTC
>QEPC01010989.1:1518445-1530314 GCA_003113815.1 Sphenodon punctatus | reverse complement strand
GGGGGCACATGGGAGGAGGGGGCAGTGGGAGGCACATGGTGGGGGGAGTGGGAGCACACAGGGGAGGAGGCAGCGGTGGGAACATGGTGGGGGGAGTGTGGGCACACGGGGGAGGGGACTAACTAATTAACTGTTAGTCTGGTGATTTATGGGCCTTAAACAAACAAAAAAACACACACAGAAACCACATGCAAACTATGTTTTGTTGCAATCTTTGATTTAAATGGGACCAATGATAATCTTGTATGGTTATATAGAATGCATGGCATTGTCAGTCCTCCTCAGTATCATGGACTACTGGACTCAAGCGGTGGCTGGGGTGCTTTACAAGGATGGGTGCCTGTGTTTTGGGTTTATAAATTATTTATTTTAAGCTTGATGTGCATGAAACTGTGTTTTGTACGTTAACCCTGGGAACCCCTTGCTGCTGGGTTATGCCGCCTACCGTTGCCCTGGCTCTGCCTACCGTTGCCCTGGGTCCGCCTGCTGTTGCCCTGGCTCCGCCCCTAGGCTCGCCGACCTTATTATTATTAATTATTATTATTATTATTATTATTTATTATTATAAACATTTATATAGCACCAGCCATGTGCCTGGTGCTGTACAGAACATAGAAATAGTTCTATGCTCCCTGACTGTGGCTTATAACCACCCCTGGCAGACGCAATTACTTCAGTTGGGATTGAGTCAGCACTTTGAACCTATTTGTCCATCTACTACAATAAAACCTCCCATATCCAGATAACCTTGAAGGATAAGATTTTTGTCATCTCAATTAGAGAGCTGTTCAAATTGGGGAGAGTCAAATCACACTCAGAATACAGAAAACACAAATATGGGACTTAAATAGGATGATATTCTCTCTCTTTCTCTCTCTCTGAACAGAAAAAGCCAAAAAAAGATCTGATCCTAATTTCGACAGGTTAATATGCTTTAAATGAAGCATGTGTTTTGTTGAATTTGGTCCATAACTATGAAGTCTCTGCCTTGAACAATTTACAGTGGGTGTTTTTAAATGAAATACTTCCCCTCGTGGCTACCCAGGAGCCACTGATCCTGTCACCTGTCTAAAGGAGGCGTGCGGGGGCTCATGCTCCTGTGAGCACCCACCCATGGCCATGTACTGAGCACTGCCTGGAAATCCGGAGTGCTTTGTGTGGAGCAAGCCAAATATCTCTGTGGCAATGGGCGGCCAAGGAGTCCATGCCCATATGAACTGGGGTGGCCATCCATGCCAGCAGACTGGTTCACCACTCATACGCACTGTGGGTGGTGGACATGGCCTCTGAAAATCACAAGGACTGACTGGGAATGCTAAGGAACCTGGGTTCCCAGTGTGACATGTCAGTTGCAAAGGCCAGCCACACGTGCTTCTCCCTTCCCCATATTCCATGGCAGAGGGAGTGCATGGCGGCTTCCCTCTGTGGCCAGGGTAGCCGTGCTGGGAGCCATCTGTTTGAATCCCTCCCCATGCATCCCAACTGAGTGGGTGCTCCAAGCTGTGCCACTCAGCAGTCACAGACACCCTCCCTCCCCCATCGCTTTGCTCATTTCAAAGTACCCAATGTTGTCTGTCTAGAGACAAGTGTGGTTGCTGCGTCAGTCACAAAAGCAAGAGACAGCGTAATCCAGCTGATCTTTTTTCAAGTTTTCACCTTGGAAGCTGTAAGCAAGCGTTCATGCCTCACAGGGCCCTTCCCCAAGCAAAGTCAGAAGTAGAGGGTGAAAGCAGACACATGGGCGGTGTGGCAGCTCCCTGGACCTGGAGGGACACTGACCAAACATGCCCATCGGTGGAGAGCCATTCTGCCACCTACACAGCCTGGATGGGGTGTCATAACAGATGTGTGGGCACCTTAACCCCTGCCATGATGGGAAGCCATGGCAATTAGCCATGACGGTGGAACCGAACAGACGCACTGGCCCATGTGAGTGGCCCTTAGCCCAGGATATGCGCCTGGAATCATTCTGTGGGACACATTCCAGGCTAGCCACCTACCTGCCCTGGGGCAGTAGCGGGCCAGTGGGGAAGCAGACGTGCACTGAGTCCAAGGCCACAGCAGACCAGCGTCACATCTGTTTCCACCCATAAACAGAGTGAGAAAATGTAGGTTAGGTATCAACGTTGTCTGCGACATTTACAAACAGTAAAAGTGATGGTGCTGGAGAAAAAAGAAGTCATACAAACATTTTGTAAAGAAAAAGTCTGTGAAACCTAAAGGACGTGGGAAGCTAATTGACAAGCTTGCATTCATCACTGGATAAAGCAAATTAATTCTACAAGATATAGTGTGGTAGTATCAGGACAAAAAGGAGGTTGGAAGGTAGTCTTTGCTATAACTCCCCATTACATGCAGCAGATGGGGCAATGCATTTATTACCCAACACAGCCACTTTGATGGCTTATACTCAGACAGACAGACAGACAGAAAGATGTGTGATACATCATTCTGTTACAAATAGTTCTTCTCACTCTTGGCTTTTAGTTTTGCTTTATTGTTTGCCCTGGAACCAACTTTTTGTTTTGCTTCCCAGATTTGTCTGTAATTTATTATAGTCTCCGACATACCAGACAGCATGCACTGCTAAGTGTTATCAGCAATTTAATAGCTTACAAATTTAAGGGAAAATTCTCTGATGAAAGGACATACTTATGCAATGGGTCAAATTCAAAATTCTATAAAAATGAGAGAGGAAAACCTATCCTAAATCATAGAGACAAATCTCCCAGCAAGTGCAAGACACCACTCCAAAAAAAGAGCTCTGAGTTGCTACATGCCTGAGGAAGGGCCCTGCGAAAGCCAAAGGTTTTCACACTCTCACCAACAGTAATTGCTCCAAAAAAAGAAATTGTCTCAGCTACTTTATTTCCATCTCTTGCATTTGGAAGCAATATGACAACCACACTCTTTTTTTAGACAGACAATGCATCAGATGACAAAATGCAGAATTGTGGTGATGATTGCATTTCCAAATGCTCACATGAAGAAATACCCTTTTCACATAAGAACATAAGTAGTGCCATACTCAGTCAGACCAATGGTCCATCAAGCCCAGCATCCTGTCTTCCGACAGTGGCCAATCTAGATCGCACGAGAGAAGAACCAACAGTCACAATGGGCAATCCATTCCCCATTGTTCACTCCCAGCTCCCGACAATAAGAAGTTCATTCTGTAAGCTACTTAGTTAATAGTCATTAATGGACGTACTCTCCAAGAACTTATCCACTCCTTTTTTAAACCCAGCTATACTACTGAAGTTTACAACATCCTCTGGCAACAACTTCCATAAGTTAATTATGTGCTGAGTAAAAAATACTTCCTTTTATTTGTTTTAAATCTCCCGGCAGCTAGTTTCATGGAATGTCCCCTAGTTCTCGTGCTGTTTAAAAGGGTAAATAACCGTTCCCTATGTAGTCGTTCCACACCACAGAAGATTTTATAAACTTCTATCATGTCCCCTCTCAGTCTTCTCTTCTCTAACCTGAAGAGACCCAGCTTGTCAAGCCTCTCTTTTCTAGTTCAGCTATGTCTTTTTTGAGATGGGGTGACCAGAACTGCAAACAATATTCCAGGTACAGTCACACCATCGATTTGTATAGAAGCATTATGACATCCTCAGTTTTATTCTCTATTCCTTTGCGAATAATTCCTGACATTCTGTTTGGTTTCTTTATTGGTGCGGCACACTGGGCTGAGGATTTCAGTTCACAATCACTCCCAGATCCTTTTCCCGAGTGGTAACTCGTAGCTTAGTACCCAGCATTGTGTACTCATAGTTTGGGTTATTTTTCCCTAGGTGCATCACTTTGCACTTGTCCACATTAAATCTCATCTGCTATTTAGATGCCCAGCACCCAGTCTCCTAAGATCCTGTTGCAGTTCTTCACAGTTTGCGTGTGTTTTAACTATTCTGAATAACTTGGTGTCATCTGCAAATCTGATCACCTCACTCTTAACACCCTTTTCCAGATCATTGCATCAAACAGCACCGGTCTCAATACAGATCCCTGAGGCACCACTTTTTACATCTCTCCATTGTGAAAACTGACCATTTAGTCCTACTTTTTGCGTCGTATCCTTTAAACAGTTACTAATCCATAGAAAGACATTATCTCCTATCCCATGATTTTTTAATTTTCTCAAGAGTCTTTTATGTTGAACCTTATCAAATGCTTTCTGGAAATCCAGGTACACTATATCTACTGGGTCTTCCTTGTCCACATGCTTATTTACACCTTCAAGGAATTCCAACAGATTAGCGAGACATAACTTACCTTTGCTATATCCCTGTTGAATCTTCCCCATTAAGCCATGTTTATCAACATGCTCAGTGATTCTGTTCTTAATGATAGTTTCCACCATTTTTCCTGACACAGATGTCAAGTTTACTGGTCTGTAGTTTCCAGGATCACCTATGGATCCCTTTTTAAATATTGGTGTTACATTTGCCACCCTCCAGTCCTCAAGTACAGTGGCAGATTTTAGCGGTAGGTTACAAATTACTAAAAGGTCTGCAGTTTCATATTTGAGTTCCTTCAGGACTCTGGGGTGAATACTCCAAGATTGACAAGATCCGTCGGGATATTGCCTCCCGCCCTCCTCCGCCCCCCGCTCCCCTCCCGCCCCCTCCCCCGCCCCCCTCCCTCCTCGCATCCTTCCCTCCTGCCTCTCTCCAGGAAATATCTGCCCTTCTCTCTTCATCCAACCCCTCCACCTGCCCCCTTGACCCGATCCCCTCCCGCCTCCTGACCTCTATTGCTCCCACTGTCGCTCCCCCCCTTCTGCATGTTGTCAATCTCTCCCTTTCCACAGGCTCTTTCCCCTCTGCCTTCAAACATGCCACTGTCTCCCCCATCCTCAAAAAGCCTACCCTGGACCCTTCCGATCCCTCTAGTTACCGGCCGGTCTCCCTCCTTCCCTTTGCTTCGAAGCTCCTGGAACGTGTCGTCTACTCCCGCTGCCTGAACCTCCTCTCTGCCAACTCCTCCCTCGACCCTCTCCAGTCCGGCTTCCGCCCCCTCCACTCTACTGAAACTGCCCTGGCCAAGATCACCAATGATCTACTTGTCGCTAAATCGAAGCGCCACTACTCCGTTCTTGTCCTCCTTGACCTCTCTGCTGCCTTTGACACTGTCGACCACTCGCTCCTCTTGGACTCGCTTTACTCTTTGGGCTTCCGTGGCTCTGTCTTTGACTGGTTCTCCTCCTACCTCTCTGACCGCTCCTTTAATGTCTCCCTCCCCGAGTCGACCTCCCCCTCCCTTCCCCTCTCGGTTGGGGTTCCCCAAGGTTCTGTCCTTGGCCCTCTCCTCTTCTCTATCTACACCCGGTCCCTTGGTGAAATTATTGCCTCCCACGGGTTCCAATACCATCTCTATGCTGATGACACCCAACTCTATCTCTCTACCCCCTCTCTCTCCTCCTCTGTCCGCTCACGCCTCGTCGACTGCCTCTCTGATATCTCCGCCTGGATGTCCCGACGCCAACTCAAACTGAACATGGCCAAGACTGAACTCCTCATTTTTCCTCCATCCCCCTCCTCTCCCTCTGACCTGACCATCTGCATTGATGGGGTCACCATCCGTCCTGTTCTCCGTGCCCGCAGCTTGGGCTTCATTTTTGACACGCACCTCTCCTTTAAACCTTACATTGACTCTGTGGCCAAATCCTGCCGATTCGCTCTCCTCAACATTGCCCGCATACGCCCCTTTCTATCTGTCTCCTCGGCCAAAATCCTTGTTCATGCCATGGTTATCTCTCGCCTCGACTACTGCAACCTCCTCCTTGCTGGCCTCCCTCGCTCCCACCTGTCCCCCCTTGTGGCGATCCAAAACTCTGCCGCCAAGGTCATTCACTCTGCCCGTCGCTTCGACCATGTGACGCCTCTCCTCCTCTCCCTTCACTGGCTCCCCCTTCCTGAACGTATCCTGTTCAAACTCCTGGTTTTCACGTTCAAATCGCTCCATGACCAAGCTCCCCCTTACCTCTCGGACCTAATCGCCCTACGCGCTCCTGCGCGCGCTCTCCGCTCTTCCGCTGTCCCCTCCCTCGCTCTCCCTCGCTTCTCCTGCTCGCCCAACCGCCTTCGTCCCTTCTCCCTCGCTGCCCCGCATGCCTGGAACTCCCTCCCTGCCGACGTCCGCCTCGCCTCCTCCCTCCGCTCCTTCAAATCCCTCCTCAAGACCCACCTTTTCCATGCTGCCTTTCCCAATGCCCTCTAGTCTTTCCCCTTGCTCTTACTGTCAGCCCTCCTCTGCTGACTGCTGCTACCGACCACCTTGTAACCAAGCCAAGTACACGCACCTGAGACTTCGCATCCGCCTGAATGTTTGTTTGTCTTCTCCCATGTCTCTCCCGCTGTCCCCTCTCCTTGTCTCCCCCTCCTTGTCTTTTAGATTGTAAGCCACAGGTAGGGACCGCAGCTGATTATATGTTCTGTACAGTGCCAGGTTGTTACTGGCGCTTTATAAATGTTTAATAATAATAATAATAATAATACTAGGATGTGCAAATGCGGTTCGGGAGTTCGGAGTTCGGACCGAACTCGGTCCATTTGGACGACCAAAACGAACGGCCGAGCCAAACTCGATCTGAACTTGGAAACGACTGAACAGTTCGATATCATTCGGGTGAGTTCGGATCAGTTCAGGTGGCAGAAACATGACTGGGAGGGAGGGGCAACTGAGGAGCAGACTTCTTGGCACCAGGAGTGGAGAGGCTTGGAATAGCAGCCAGCCTGCCCAATCACCATCCCTTTTTTCCTCAGACCACTGGCTTTGCAGTCTGTGATTGGACATGGGGAACATGGAGCTAGGCTGCACAGAGCCAATGGGACTTGTGATAAGGCGGACACAGCAAGTAACAAAAGTCATTGCCCTCCCCCCTTCCAACACTTTCAGGGGGGATAGGGTCATTCAGGACCAAGCAACCAAATACTAGGGCAACACGCCCTTTCACTCTGAAGCCCCCTTTCCAGGAGACAAGGTCCCAGAACAGTTTCCGGAATGGCTTAGGGGTTGGAATATGCCCGTCAGGATAGTAGTGCGACCCTTGAAATCCCAAAGGGATTAGGCCTATATCATCATAGGGCTCAGGGTCAACCGTGCTGATGTTCTCCTGCTCTCCCACCACCCACCACACACACAATCCCCAGTTACACCATGGGAAAGGAGATACCTGGAGTTCAAAATGGCACGAACTTCATAGTCCCTTTCTGTTGAAGGCCCCGGGGGGTTCCCAGACGGGGGCCCTGAAGATACTGTTGGTGGTAGCGCCTTTTTGAGGAGAGAGACATGTACAGTGGGATGTATTCGAAGTAGTGGGGGAAGTTGAAGTTGAAAGGTCACTTCATTGACTTGTCACCGGATAGGGAATGGCCCTATAAATCAGTCATCAAGTTTCCGAGAGGGGCGTGTAGAGGGGTAATGGCGCCAATCAAGCCAGACATAGTCCCCGGGCTGAAGAGCATCCGCGGGCCGTCAATGTAGATCTGCATATTGTTTGTACCGCTGCCAAGCGGCCACAAGAGTAGTCTTAGCATGGTGTTGGACTTGGTGTAGGTGTTGTAAAAGGCTTCCTGCCGCAGGAACTTGTATACAGGCAAGGTCGGGTGTACAGTTTTGGGGATGATAACGATATGAAACTTAAAAGGGGATTCCCCAATGGATGCGTTGGGGGCATTATTATGCACAAATTCCGCAAGAGGAAGCCAGTTGTACCAATCATCTTGCAGATAATTTATGTAGCAGCGTAGGTATTGTTCAAAGTTTTGGTTTACTCATTCTACTTGGCCATTTACCTGCTGGTGGTATGCTGTTTTGGGGCTTAATTGCACTTGTAGGGCCTTAAAAAAGGCTCGCCAGAAGCGGGAAATGAATTGCGGGCCTCGATCACTTATATTTTTACACGGCCATCCATGTAAACGTACAATATGGCGAATGAACAATAAGACTGTCCGCTGCGCTGTAGGTAGCTTTTTGCAGGCGATGAAATGCGCCATCTTTGTGAAGTGGTCCATCACGACACACATGGTGGTATACCCCCGCGATGGGGGAAGGTCAACTATAAAGTCTATGCCCATCCGTCGCCAGGGCCCTTTAGGAGGCTCGGTAATTTGAAGTAGTCCTTGTGGAGCTCTTTGTGCATGTGCACATGTAGAACAGTTGCATACGTACTGTTGAACACCTTGGGTAAGAGATGGCCACCAGAAGGAGCACTGGATCAGGTGCCTGGTCCGGTCGCATCCTGGATGCCCTGCTAATGTGGTATCGTAATGGGCCCAAAGGATTTGGGGCCAACATGAAGGGGAAATGACTATGCATCCCTGATGCCACAAGAGACCCTGATCCGTTACATCGGTCGGGTCAGTGGATGGCAAAAGTTCTTGTGTGGTAGCTCGCACTAATTGTTCAGGCATGATGTAGGTTGGAGCGAAAACCTAGTCTCGAGAATAGCTCCTTTCAGGGTCTTGCCTTAGTTGGTGGTTTCATGGTAACGTGATAAGGCGTCGGCGAGGGTGTTGAGTTTTCCTGGGAGGTAGCAAATGAAGAAAGTAAAACGTGTGAAAAACAGGGCCCAACGTGCATGTCTAGCATTAGCAATTTGTGCTGTTTGCAAAAAGGTTACGTTTTTGTGGTCCGTTGCCACAGTGACGAGGTGCCGTGCCCTTTCTAAATAGTGTCGCCAATTCTCGACGGCTGCCTTGATGGCCCGTAATTCTCTATTGAAAATTGTATAATTTTGCTCAAAAGGGGTAAGCTGTCAGGAATAGTACACACAGGGATGTCCTTGCTCCCCTTCAGCATCAGGTTGTGACAGTACTGCCCCTAAGGCCTTGCTGGAGGCATCCGCTTCTACTTGAAATGGTTTGTCAAAGTCTGGGTGCTGGAGTAGAGGGGCGGACATAAAGGCTTGTTTTAAGTGCTTGAAGCATTGTTGAACAAGGCCCCCACATGAATTCTTGGTGCTTTTTCAATAACCGAGTTAAGGGGGTGATCAGTTCTGCGTAGTGTGGGATATAGTGGCGGTAGTAATTAACACTACCTAGAAATCGCTGCATGGGTTTTACTGCCTTCAGTGGGGGCCACTGGCGGATTGCTTCTACCTTACGCGGGTCCATTTGGACTCCGGTGGGGGTAATCATGAAGCCAAAAAAATCCACCGAGGTGAGATGAAATGCGCATTTCTCCAGTTTACAAAATAGCTTATGCGTTTGAAGCCGTTGATGGACACGATGAACATGGGAAACATGTTCAGGGGTGGCTGAGTATATTAAAATATCGTCGAGGTAAGCGATAACAAAGACATCAAGAAGATCATGGAAAATATCGTTGATAAAGTGCTGAAAGGCAGGAGGAGTGTTGGCCAGTCCAAAGGGCATGACAAGATACTCAAAGTGCCCTTAGCGAGTACGAAAGGCTGTCTTCCACTCATCCCCCTGTCGTACCCGCAGGAGGTTATATGCTCCCCGGAGATCTAGTTTCGTAAAAATATGGGGCCCCTGTAGGCAATTGAGGAGTTCAGGAATTAATGGTAGGGGGTATCGATTTTTAATGGTCACATTATTCAACCCCCGATAGTCGATACACGGGTGGAGCCCCCATCCTTTTTAGGCATGAAGAAGAATGGGGCCCTGGCTGGGGAACAGGAATGGTGAATAAACCTGTTGCGTAAGGCTTCGTCTAGATAGAGGCGAAGATTTTCGAGTTCTGGCGTAGAGAGGGCGTAAATACACCCAAATGGGGGTTCTGTTCCTGGCTGAAGATCAATAGGGCAGTCATATGGGCGATGCAGAGGCAGGATTTAGTCTGACTGCTTGCTGAACACGTCCCGGTACTCCCAATATTCCCTAGGAAGATGTAAGAACTCAGTACAGGGCACGGTGGAAATGGTGACCGTTACTTGTCGTGCCAGCGAGCCTTATAAGCAGTGGTGCTGAAAGTACTCCGAGTCCAGGTGTACTTGGTTCTGAGTCCATTCAATGCGAGGGTTGTGTTTCCGCAGCCAGGGAACCTCAAGGACCACAGGGAATAAGGGGGTACACCCAATATCAAACGCCAATACTTCGTAATGCTTACCAATTGTACATTGCAGGGGGTAGCCTGAGTTGTAATTGGGCCTGAGCTCAAGGGAGACCCATCAATGGTGTGTACTGGTTCAGGAAGAGGTTTGGGTTCCGTAGGGAGCCTATGAGCAGCCACCAAGGTCATGTCCATAAAGTTGCTGGAAACCCCTGAATCAATTAAAGCCCAGACAACGAGGGAGGGATGGGAAGAGATCAACACCGTCAAGGGCACACGAAGAAGACGTTCTATTGAAGCAAGGGTCAGGGATTTGGTGTTCAAGGCCAGGGTGATCCCTGTGCACTGTGGCTGGGCAAGTTTCCCAGTTGCTGCTGTTGTGTACCCAAGGCTGGACATGCTTGGGTGAAGTGGCCCAAGTCACCACAGTAAAAGCATGCCCAAGCTCGCCACCGCCTTTCTCTTTCCTCTCAAGTAAGGGGACCACAGGCCGCTCCTAATTGCATGGGCTCCACCTCCCCTGCCCTGGCGGCTTCCCCTCTGGGATTCACGAGGAAGGGGGGACGTGGTCCGAAGGTTCGGGCCCCTTGTCGCTGCTCCTGCCGTCTTTCCATCAGACGTTCCTCAATTTGCAGAGTGAAGGTTGCCAACTGGCCCCAGGTCTCTGGTAAGGTTGTGAAAGCTAACTGATCTTTCAAGTCCTCATTGAGCCCCCGCCAAAAGAAATCCTTAAGTACATCCTCGGTCCAATGCAGATCAAGGGATAGTTGCTGGAAACGGGTAGTATACTCTAACACCCGACCTTTCCCTTGCTTTAGAGCCATGATCTATGTCTGGGCATCTCGGGCCCACGGGGGATGGTAAAAAAGGGTGGCAAATTCTTTGAGGAAATTTGTATAGTTTGTTAGCAAGGGGCTTTTGTCCTTTAAGAGTGAGGTGGCCCAATCCAAGACTATACCCCCTAAATGGCCAATGACAAAAGCCACTTTAGTTCATTCGTATAACACATAGCAGGTTGAACCATAAAGATCAAGTCACATAGGGCCAAAAATCCCTAAAAGACCTTCTGGTCCCCCAGGAACTTTTCAATCTTGGGGCCTTTTGGCTCCTGAGATGTGACAGCCCCAGCTCCCTGGGCCTCGGGATTAGGTGGTGGACCCAGGGAGGGGGGTGCCACCACGACCGCTGGGGCTGCGGCTGCGGGGGCTGCCTCAACTGCCTGTTCCAATTCCACTTGCTTGGCCTTAATGTCCCGTATTTCCATATCAAGGGACTGGACGGCTTGTACCAGTTCAGCTAATTGGTTGGCTACATCCATGAAAAAAAGGGGTCCTTCTCAGCCGAAAAGGCTATTATGCCGGTGATACTTTCAGGGGGGGATAGGGTCATTCGGGACCAAGCAACCAACTACTAGGGTAACATGCCCTTTCACTCTCAAGCCCCCTTCCCAGGAGACAAGGTCCCATCATGGTTTCCGGAATGGCTTAGGGGTTGGAATATGCCCATCAGGATAGTAGTGCGGCCATTGAAATCCCAAAGGGATTAGGCCTATATCATCATAAGCAGGGCCCCGATTCTTCGAAATTCTGCGACCCAAAATGGAAAATTCTGCGACCCAAAATGGAAAATTCTGCGACCCAAAATGGAAAATTCTGTGACCCAATCAAGTTACAAAACCAGTCTAGTAAAATTAAAAATGAGTTCTTTAATAGCAGTAATGACATCTTTATAATTTAAAAAAACATTTATTTACATATTTGCATTAATTAACACATTTTACAGTCCAGCAAATAAAGACATTTATTTATTTGCATTAAAACACATGAAAACAGATCGCCTGAGATTG